>JARJCP010000146.1:0-225393 GCA_029281795.1 Mycena crocata | reverse complement strand
CCCTAACCCTAACCCTAACCCTAACCCTAACCCTACCTAACCTAACCCTAACCCTCAACCCTAACCCTAACCCTACCCCTAACCCTAACCCTAACCCTAACCCTACCCTTTGATTATCCCCTTGTTATCTCGATTATCTATGTGTAGCCACTTAATTTCTCGATATCTCACACGCCAACTCCCAAAATTGATGCGTACCTCATCATCAAAATCATCTCGAATCCTGTAGTTCAACTCTCTTCGACTGACCCGTTTAATACATATCCCTTTGATTATCCCACTTGTTATCTCGATTATCTATGCGTAGCCACTTAATTTCTCGATTATCTCACACGCCAACTCCCCAATTGATGCTACCTCATCAAAATCATCTGCGAATCCTCCGCGCAACTCGATTCCCGCAATACTTACACCCGTGTTCGTTCACGCATATCCGCATCTGATATCGGTGTGGTGATGCCTTGAATGGCATCATCGCATCACATTTCAAACAATTCTAACCCTCGCCCTGACGACGGCGTCCGGTCCACCGGCGTTTCCCCGCAACACCGTCTTGTCCCGTATAACTCGAATAAATTCGACTGACCCGTTTAATACATATCCCTTTGATATCCACTTGTTATCTCGATTATCTATGCGTAGCCACTTAATTCTCGATATCTCACACGCCAACTCCCCAAAATTGATGCGTACCTCATCAAAATCATCTGAATCCTGTAGTTCAACTCTGACTGACCCGTTTAATACATATCCCTTTGATTATCCCACTTGTTATCTCGATTATCTATGCGAGCCACTTAATTTCTCGTATCTCACACGCCAACTCCCAAATTGATGCTACCTCATCAAAAATCAGCTCCGAATCCTCCAGCGCAACTCGATTCCCGCACATTACACCCGTGTTCGTTCACGCATATCCGCATCTGATATCGGTGTGGTGATGCCTTGAATGGCATCAGCATCACATTTCAAACAATTTCCTAACCCCTCGCCCTGACGACGCGTCCGGTCCACCGGCGTTTTTCCCGCAACACCGTCTTGTCCGTATAACTCGAATAAATTCGACTGCCCCGTTTATACATATCCCATTGATTATCCCACTTGTTATCTCGATTATCTATGCGTAGCCACTTAATTTCTCGATTATCTCACACGCCAACTCCCAAATTGATGCTCACCTCATCAAAATCATCTCCGAATCCTCCGCGCAACTCGATTCCCGCAATACTTACACCCGTGTTCGTTCACGCATATCCGCATCTGAGATCGGTGTGGTGATGCCTTGAATGGCATCATCGCATCACATTTCAAACAATTTCCTAACCCTCGCCCTGACGACGGCGTCCGGTCCACCGGCGTTTTCCCCGCAACACCGTCTTGTCCCGTATAACTCGAATAAATTCGACTGCCCCGTTTAATACATATCCCTTTGATTATCCCACTTGTTATCTCGATTATCTATGTGTAGCCACTTAATTTCTCGATTATCTCACACGCCAACTCCCAAATTGATGCGTACCTCATCAAAATCATCTCGAATCCTGTAGTTCAACTCTCTTCGACTGACCCGTTTAATACATATCCTTTGATATCCCACTTGTTATCTCGATTATCTATGCGTAGCCACTTAATTTCTCGATTATCTCACACGCCAACTCCCAAATTGATGCGTACCTCATCAAAATCATCTCCGAATCCTCCGCGCAACTCGATTCCCGCAATACTTACACCCGTGTTCGTTCACGCATATCCGCATCTGATATCGGTGTGGTGATGCCTTGAATGGCATCATCGCATCACATTTCAAACAATTCCTAACCCTCGCCCTGACGACGGCGTCCGGTCCACCGGCGTTTTCCCGCAACACCGTCTTGTCCCGTATAACTCGAATAAATTCGACTGACCCGTTTAATACATATCCCTTTGATATCCACTTGTTATCTCGATTATCTATGCGTAGCCACTTATTTCTCGTTATTATCTCACACGCCAACTCCCAAATTGATGCGTACCTCATCAAAATCATCTCCGAATCCTGTAGTTCAACTCTTTGACTGACCCATTTAATACATATCCCTTTGTTTCCCACTTGTTATCTCGATTATCTATGCGTAGCCACTTAATTTCTCGATTATCTCACACGCCAACCCCAAATTGATGCGTACCTCATCAAAATCATCTCCGAATCCTCCGCGCAACTCGATTCCCGCAATACTTACACCCGTGGTTCGTTCACGCATATCCGCATCTGATATCGGTGTGGTGATGCCTTGAATGGCATCCGCATCACATTTCAAACAATTCTAACCCTCGCCCTGACGACGGTGTCCGGTCCACCGGCGTTTTCCCCGCAACACCGTCTTGTCCCGTATAACTCGAATAAATTCGACTGCGTTTAATACATATCCCTTTGATTATCCCACTTGTTATCTCGATTATCTATGCGTAGCCACTTAATTTCTCGATTATCTCACACGCCAACTCCCAAATTGATGCTACCTCATCAAAATCATCTCGAATCCTCCGCGCAACTCGATTCCCGCAATACTTACACCCGTGTTCGTTCACGCATATCCGCATCTGATATCGGTGTGGTGATGCCTTGAATGGCATCATCGCATCACATTTCAAACATTCCTAACCCTCGCCCTGACGACGGCGTCCGGTCCACCGGCGTTTCCCCGCAACACCGTCTTGTCCCGTATAACTCGAATAAATTCGACTGCGTTTAATACATATCCCTTTGATTATCCCACTTGTTATCTCGATTATCTATGTAGCCACTTAATTTCTCGATTATCTCACACGCCAACTCCCAAAATTGATGCGTACCTCATCAAAATCATCTCTGAATCCTGTAGTTCAACTCTCTTCGACTGACCCGTTTAATACATATCCCTTTGATTATCCCACTTGTTATCTCGATTATCTATGCGTAGCCACTTAATTTCTCGATTATCACACGCCAACTCCCAAAATTGATGCTCACCTCATCAAAATCATCTCCGAATCCTCCGCGCAACTCGATTCCCGCAATACTTACACCCGTGTTCGTTCACGCATATCCGCATCTGATATCGGTGTGGTGATGCCTTGAATGGCATCATCGCATCACATTTCAAACAATTCCTAACCCTCGCCCTGACGACGGCGTCCGGGTCCACCGGCGTTTCCCCGCAACACCGTCTTGTCCCGTATAACTCGAATAAATTCGACTGACCCGTTTAATACATATCCCTTTGATTATCCCACTTGTTATCTCGATTATCTAGCGTAGCCACTTAATTCTCGATTATCTCACACCGCCAACTCCCAAAATTGATGCGTACCTCATCAAAATCATCTCTGATCCTGTAGTTCAACTCTCTTCGACTGACCCGTTTAATACATATCCCTTTGATTATCCCACTTGTTATCTCGATTATCTATGGTGTAGCCACTTAATTTCTCGATTATCTCACACGCCAACTCCCAAAATTGATGCGTACCTCATCAAAATCATCTCTGAATCCTGTAGTTCAACTCTCTTCGACTGACCCGTTTAATACATATCCCTTTGATTATCCCACTTGTTATCTCGATTAGCTATGCGTAGCCACTTAATTTCTCGATTATCTCACACGCCAACTCCCAAAATTGATGCTCACCTCATCAAAATCATCTCCGAATCCTCCGCGCAACTCGATTCCCGCATACTTACACCCGTGTTCGTTCACGCATATCCGCATCTGATATCGGTGTGGTGATGCCTTGAATGGCATCATCGCATCACATTTCAAACAATTCCTAACCCTCGCCCTGACGACGGCGTCCGGTCCACCGGCGTTTCCTCCTCCCCGCAACACCGTCTTGTCCCGTATAACTCGAATAAATTCGACTGCCCCGTTTAATACATATCCCTTTTGATTATCCCACTTGTTTATCGATTATCTATGCGTAGCCACTTAATTTCTCGATTATCTCACCACCCAACTCCCAAAATTGATGCGTACCTCATCAAAATCATCTCTGAATCCTGTAGTTCAACTCTCTTCGTCGACTGCCCCCGTTTAATACATATCCCTTTGATTATCCCACTTGTTATCTCTCGATTATCTATGCGTAGCCACTTAATTTCTCGATTATCTCACACGCCAACTCCCAAAATTGATGCTCACCTCATCAAAATCATCTCCGAATCCCCTCGCAACTCGATTCCCGCAATACTTACACCCGTGTTCGTTCACACGCATATCCGCATCTGAGATGGTGTGGTGATGCCTTGAATGGCATCATCGCATCACATTTCAAACAATTCCTAACCCTCCCCTGACGACGGCGTCCGGTCCACCGGCGTTTCCCCGCAACACCGTCTTGTCCCGTATAACTCGAATAAATTCGACTGCCCCCGTTTTAATACATATCCCTTTGATTATCCCTTGTTATCTCGATTATCTATGTTAGCCACTTAATTTCTCGATTATCTCACACGCGCAACTCCCAAAATTGATGCGTACCTCATCAAAATCATCTCTGAATCCTGTAGTTCAACTCTCTCGACTTCGACTGACCGTTTAATACATATCCCTTTGATTATCCACTTGTTATCCTCGATTATCTATGCGTAGCCACTTAATTTCTCGATTATCTCACACGCCAACTCCCAAAATTGATGCTCACCTCATCAAATCATCTCCGAATCCTCCGCGCAACTCGATTCCCGCAATACTTACAACCCGTTTCGTTCACGCATATCCGCATCTGATATCGGTGTGGTGATGCCTTGAATGGCATCATCGCATCACATTCAAACAATTCCTAACCCTCGCCCTGACGACGGCGTCCGGTCCACCGGCGTTTCCCCGCAACACCGTCTTGTCCCGTATAACTCGAGATAAATTCGACTGCCCCCCTTTAATACATATCCCTTTGATTATCCCACTTGTTATCCTCGATTATCTATGCGTAGCCACTTTATTTCTCGATTATCTCAACACGCCAACTCCCAAAATTGATGCGTACCTCATCAAATCATCTCTGAATCCTGTAGTTCAACTCTCTTCGACTGACCCGTTTAATACATATCCCTTTGATTATCCCACTTGTTATCTCGATTATCTATGGTAGCCACTTAATTTCTCGATTATCTCACACGCCAACTCCCAAAATTGATGCGTACCTCATCAAAATCATCTCTGAATCCTGTAGTTCAACTCTCTTTCGACTGACCCGTTTAATACATATCCCTTTGATTATCCCACTTGTTATCTCGATTATCTATGCGTAGCCACTTAATTTCTCGATTATCTCACACGCCAACTCCCAAAATTGATGCTCACACTCATCAAAATCATCTCCGAATCCTCCGCGCAAACTCGATTCCCGCAATACTTACACCCGTGTTCGTTCACGCATATCCGCATCTGAGATGGGTGTGGTGATGCCTTGAATGGCATCATCGCATCACATTTCAAACAATTCCTAACCCTCGCCCTGACGACGGCGTCCGGTCCACCGGCGTTTCCCCGCAACACCGTCTTGTCCCGTATAACTCGAATAAATTCGACTGCCCCGTGTTTAATACATATCCCTTTGATTATCCCACTTGTTATCTCGATTATCTATGTGTAGCCACTTAATTTCTCGATTATCTCACACCCAACTCCCAAAATTGATGCGTACCTCATCAAAATCATCTCTGAATCCTGTAGTTCAACTCTCTCTCGACTGACCCGTTTAATACATATCCCTTTGATTATCCCACTTGTTATCTCGATTATCTATGCGTAGCCACTTAATTCTCGATTATCTCACACGCCAACTCCCAAAATTGATGCTCACCTCATCAAAATCATCTCCGAATCCTCCGCGCAACTCGATTCCCGCAATACTTACACCCGTGTTCGTTCACGCATATCCGCATCTGATCGGTGGTGATGCCTTGAATGGCATCATCGCATCACATTTCAAACAATTCCTAACCCTCGCCCTGACGACGGCGTCCGGTCCACCGGCGTTTCCCCGCAACACCGTCTTGTCCCGTATAACTCGAATAAATTCGACTGCCCCGTTTAATACATATCCCTTTGATTATCCCACTTGTTATCTCGATTATCTATGTGTAGCCACTTAATTCTCGATTATCTCACACGCCAACTCCCAAAATTGATGCGTACCTCATCAAAAATCATCTCTGAATCCTGTAGTTCAACTCTCTTCGACTGACCCGTTTAATACATATCCCTTTGATTATCCCACTTGTTATCTCGATTATCTATGCGTAGCCACTTAATTTCTCGATTATCTCACACGCCAACTCCCAAAATTGATGCTCACCTCATCAAAATCATCTCCGATCCTCCGCGCAACTCGATTCCCGCAATACTTACACCCGTGTTCGTTCACGCATATCCGCATCTGATATCGGTGTGGTGATGCCTTGAATGGCATCATCGCATCACATTTCAACAATTCCTAACCCTCGCCCTGACGACGGCGGCCGGTCCACCGGCGTTTCCCCCGCAACACCGTCTGTCCCGTATAACTCGAATAAATTCGACTGCCCCGTTTAATACATATCCCTTTGATTATCCCACTTGTTATCTCGATTATATGCGTAGCCACTTAATTTCTCGATTATCTCACACGCCAACTCCCAAAATTGATGCTCACCTCATCAAAATCATCTCCGAATCCTCCGCGCAACTCGATTCCCGCAATACTTACACCCGTGTTCGTTCACGCATATCCGCATCTGAGATGGGTGTGGTGATGCCTTGAATGGCATCATCGCATCACATTTCAAACAATTCCTAACCCTCGCCCTGACGACGGCGTCCGGTCCACCGGCGTTTCCCCGCAACACCGTCTTGTCCCGTATAACTCGAATAAATTCGACTGCCCCGTTTAATACATATCCCTTTGATTATCCCACTTGTTATCTCGATTATCTATGTGTAGCCACTTAATTTCTCGATTATCTCACACGCCAACTCCCAAAATTGATGCGTACCTCATCAAAATCATCTCTGAATCCTGTAGTTCAACTCTCTTCGACTGACCCGTTTAATACATATCCCTTTGATTATCCCACTTGTTATCTCGATTATCTATGCGTAGCCACTTAATTTCTCGATTATCTCACACGCCAACTCCCAAAATTGATGCTCACCTCATCAAAATCATCTCCGAATCCTCCGCGCAACTCGATTCCCGCAATACTTACACCCGTGTTCGTTCACGCATATCCGCATCTGATATCGGTGTGGTGATGCCTTGAATGGCATCATCGCATCACATTTCAAACAATTCCTAACCCTCGCCCTGACGACGGCGTCCGGTCCACCGGCGTTTCCCCGCAACACCGTCTTGTCCCGTATAACTCGAATAAATTCGACTGACCCGTTTAATACATATTTGATTATCCCACTTGTTATCTCGATTATCTATGCGTAGCCACTTAATTTCTCGATTATCTCACACGCCAACTCCCAAAATTGATGCGTACCTCATCAAAATCATCTCTGAATCCTGTAGTTCAACTCTCTTCGACTGACCCGTTTAATACATATCCCTTTGATTATCCCACTTGTTATCTCGATTATCTATGCGTAGCCACTTAATTTCTCGATTATCTCACACGCCAACTCCCAAAATTGATGCGTACCTCATCAAAATCATCTCTGAATCCTGTAGTTCAACTCTCTTCGACTGACCCGTTTAATACATATCCCTTTGATTATCCCACTTGTTATCTCGATTATCTATGCGTAGCCACTTAATTTCTCGATTATCTCACACGCCAACTCCCAAAATTGATGCTCACCTCATCAAAATCATCTCCGAATCCTCCGCGCAACTCGATTCCGCAATACTTACACCCGTGTTCGTTCACGCATATCCGCATCTGAGATGGGTGTGGTGATGCCTTGAATGGCATCATCGCATCACATTTCAAACAATTCCTAACCCTCGCCCTGACGACGGCGTCCGGTCCACCGGCGTTTCCCCGCAACACCGTCTTGTCCCGTATAACTCGAATAAATTCGACTGCCCCGTTTAATACATATCCCTTTGATTATCCCACTTGTTATCTCGATTATCTATGTAGCCACTTAATTTCTCGATTATCTCACACGCCAACTCCCAAAATTGATGCGTACCTCATCAAAATCATCTCTGAATCCTGTAGTTCAACTCTCTTCGACTGACCCGTTTAATACATATCCCTTTGATTATCCCACTTGTTATCTCGATTATCTATGCGTAGCCACTTAATTTCTCGATTATCTCACACGCAACTCCCAAAATTGATGCTCACCTCATCAAAATCATCTCCGAATCCTCCGCGCAACTCGATTCCCGCAATACTTACACCCGTGTTCGTTCACGCATATCCGCATCTGATATCGGTGTGGTGATGCCTTGAATGGCATCATCGCATCACATTTCAAACAATTCCTAACCCGCCTCGCCTGACGACGGTCCGGTCCACCGGCGTTTCCCCGCAACACCGTCTTGTCCCGTATAACTCGAATAAATTCGACTGCCCCGTTTAATACATATCCCTTTGATTATCCCACTTGTTATCTCGATTATCTATGTGTAGCCACTTAATTTCTCGATTATCTCACACGCCAACTCCCAAAATTGATGCGTACCTCATCAAAACATCTCTGAATCCTGTAGTTCAACTCTCTTCGACTGACCCGTTTAATACATATCCCTTTGATTATCCCACTTGTTATCTCGATTATCTATGCGTAGCCACTTAATTTCTCGATTATCTCACACGCCAACTCCCAAAATTGATGCTCACCTCATCAAACATCTCCGAATCCTCCGCGCAACTCGATTCCCGCAATACTTACACCCGTGTTCGTTCACGCATATCCGCATCTGATATCGGTGTGGTGATGCCTTGAATGGCATCATCGCATCACATTTCAAACAATTCCTAACCCTCGCCCTGACGACGGCGTCCGGTCCACCGGCGTTTCCCCCCGCAACACCGTCTTGTCCCGTATAACTCGAATAAATTCGACTGCCCCGTTTAATACATATCCCTTTGATTTATCCCACTTGTTATCTCGATTATCTATGCGTAGCCACTTAATTTCTCGATTATCCACACGCCAACTCCCAAAATTGATGCTCACCTCATCAAAATCATCTCCGAATCCTCCGCGCAACTCGATTCCCGCAATACTTACACCCGTGTTCGTTCACGCATATCCGCATCTGAGATGGGTGTGGTGATGCCTTGAATGGCATCATCATCACATTTCAAACAATTCCTAACCCTCGCCCTGACGACGGCGTCCGGTCACCGGCGTTTCCCGCAACACCGTCTTGTCCCGTATAACTCGAATAAATTCGACTGCCCCGTTTAATACATATCCCTTGATTATCCCACGTGTTATCTCGATTATCTATGTGTAGCCACTTAATTTCTCTCGATTATCTCACACGCCAACTCCCAAAATTGATGCGTACCTCATCAAAATCATCTCTGAATCCTGTAGTTCAACTCTCTTCGACTGACCCGTTTAATACATAGCCCTTTGATTATCCCACTTGTTATCTCGATTATCTATGCGTAGCCACTTAATTTCTCGATTATCTCACACGCCAACTCCCAAAATTGATGCTCACCTCATCAAAATCATCTCCGAATCCGCCGCGCAACTCGATTCCCGCAATACTTACCCTGTTCGTTCACGCATATCCGCATCTGATATCGGTGTGGTGATGCCTTGAATGGCATCATCGCATCACATTTCAAACAATTCCTAACCCTCGCCCTGACGACGGCGTCCGGTCCACCGGCGTTTCCCCGCAACACCGTCTTGTCCCGTATAACTCGAATAAATTCGACTGCCCCGTTTAATACATATCCCTTTGATTATCCCACTTGTTATCTCGATTATCTATGCGTAGCCACTTAATTTCTCGATATCTCACACGCCAACTCCCAAAATTGATGCGTACCTCATCAAAATCATCTCTGAATCCTGTAGTTCAACTCTCTTCGACTGACCCGTTTAATACATATCCCTTTGATTATCCCACTTGTTATCTCGATTATCTATGCGTAGCCACTTAATTTCTCGATTCTCACACGCCAACTCCCAAAATTGATGCGTACCTCATCAAAATCATCTCTGAATCCTGTAGTTCAACTCTCTTCGACTGACCCGTTTAATACATATCCCTTTGATTATCCCACTTGTTATCTCGATTATCTATGCGTAGCCACTTAATTTCTCGATTATCTCACACGCCAACTCCCAAAATTGATGCTCACCTCATCAAAATCATCTCCGAATCCTCCGCGCAACTCGATTCCCGCAATACTTACACCCGTGTTCGTTCACGCATATCCGCATCTGAGATGGTGTGGTGATGCCTTGAATGGCATCATCGCATCACACTTCAAACAATTCCTAACCCTCGCCCTGACGACGGGGTCCGGTCCACCGGCGTTTCTCCCCGCAACACCGTCTTGTCCCGTATAACTCGAATAAATTCGACTGACCGTTTAATACATATCCCTTTGATTATCCACTTGTTTATCTCGATTATCTATGCGTAGCCACTTAATTTCTCGATTATCTCACACGCCAACACTCCCAAAATTGATGCGTACTCATCAAATCATCTCTGAATCCTGTAGTTCAAGCTCTCTCGACTGACCCGTTTCATACATATCCCTTTGATTATCCCACTTGTTATCCTCGATTATCTATGCGTAGCCACTTAAAATTTCTCGATTATCTCACACCGCCAACTCGCCAACGCCAAATTGATGCTCACCTCATCAAAATCATCTCGATCCTCCGCGCAACTCGATTCCCGCAAATACTTACAACCCGTGTTCGTTCACGCATATCCGCATCTGATATCGGTGTTGTGATGCCTTGAATGGCATCATCGCATCACATTTCAAACAATTCCTAACCCTCGCCCTGACGACGGCGTCCGGTCCACCGGCGTTTCCCCGCAACACCGTCTTGTCCCGTATAACTCGAATAAATTCGACTGACCCGTTTAATACATATCCCTTTGATTATCCCACTTGTTATCTCGATTATCTATGCGTAGCCACTTAATTTCTCGATTATCTCACACGCCAACTCCCAAAATTGATGCGTACCTCATCAAAATCATCTCTGAATCCTGTAGTTCAACTCTCTTCGACTGACCCGTTTAATACATATCCCTTTGATTATCCCACTTGTTATCTCGATTATCTATGCGTAGCCACTTAATTTCTCGATTATCTCACACGCCAACTCCCAAAATTGATGCGTACCTCATCAAAATCATCTCTGAATCCTGTAGTTCAACTCTCTTCGACTGACCCGTTTAATACATATCCCTTTGATTATCCCACTTGTTATCTCGATTATCTATGCGTAGCCACTTAATTTCTCGATTATCTCACACGCCAACTCCCAAAATTGATGCTCACCTCATCAAAATCATCTCCGAATCCTCCGCGCAACTCGATTCCCGCAATACTTACACCCGTGTTCGTTCACGCATATCGCATCTGAGATTGGTGTGGTGATGCCTTGAATGGCATCATCGCATCACATTTCAAACAATTCCTAACCCTCGCCCTGACGACGCGTCCGGTCCACCGGCGTTTCCCCGCAACACCGTCTTGTCCCGTATAACTCGAATAAATTCGACTGCCCCGTTTAATACATATCCCTTTGATTATCCCACTTGTTATCTCGATTATCTATGCGTAGCCACTTAATTTCTCGATTATCTCACACGCCAACTCCAAAATTGATGCGTACCTCATCAAAATCATCTCTGAATCCTGTAGTTCAACTCTCTTCGACTGACCCGTTTAATACATATCCCTTTGATTATCCACTTGTATCTCTCGATTATCTATGCGTAGCCACTTAATTTCTCGATTATCTCACACGCCAACCCCAAATTGATGCTCACCTCATCAAAATCATCCTCCAATCCTCCGCGCAACTCGATTCCCGCAATCTTACACCCGTGTCGTTCAGCATATCCGCATCTGAGATGGGTTTGTGATGCCTTGAATGGATTCATCGCATCACATTTCAAAACAATTCCTAACCCCGCCCTGACGACGCTGTCCGGTCCACCGGCGTTTCCCCGCAACACCGTCTGTCCCGTTATAACTCGAATAAATTCGACTGACCCGTTTAATACATATCCCTTTGATTATCCCACTTGTTATCTCGATTATCTATGCGTAGCCACTTAATTTCTCGATTATCTCACACGCCAACTCCCAAAATTGATGCGTACCTCATCAAAATCATCTCGAATCCTGTAGTTCAACTCTCTTCGACTGACCCGTTTAATACATATCCCTTTGAATTATCCCACTTGTTATCCTCGATTATCTATGCGTAGCCACTTAATTTCTCGATTATCTCACACGCCAACTCCCAAATTGATGCTCACCTCATCAAAATCATCTCCGAATCCTCCGCGCAACTCGATTCCGCAATACTTACACCCGTGTCGTTCACGCCTATCCGCATCTGATATCGGTGTGGTGATGCCTTGAATGGCATCATCGCATCACATTTCAAACAATTCCTAACCCTCGCCCTGCGACGGCGTCCGGTCCACCGGCGTTTCCCCGCAACACCGTCTTGTCCCGTATAACTCGAATAAATTCGACTGCCCCGTTTAATACATATCCCTTTGATTATCCCACTTGTTATCTCGATTATCTATGCGTAGCCACTTAATTTCTCGATTATCTCACACGCCAACTCCCAAAATTGATGCGTACCTCATCAAAATCATCTCTGAATCCTGTAGTTCAACTCTCTTCGACTGAACCCGTTTAAAGACATATCCCTTTGAGTATCCCACTGGTTATCTCGATTATCTATGCGTAGCCACTTAATTTCTCGATTATCTCACACGCCAACTCCCAAAATTAATGCTCACCTCATCAAATCATCTCCGAATCCTCCGCGCAACTCGATTCCCGCAATACTTACACCCGTGTTCGTTCACAGCATATCCGCATCTGAGATGGGTGTGGTGATGCCTTGAATGGCATCATCGCATCACATTTCAAACAATTCCTAAACCCTCGCCCTGAAGACGGTGTCCGGTTCCACCGGCGTTTCCTTCCCCCGCAACACCGTCTTGTCCCTATAACTCAATAAATTCGACTGACCCGTTTAATACATATCCCTTTGATTATCCCACTTGTTATCTCGATTATCTATGCGTAGCCACTTAATTCTCGATTATCTCACACGCCAACTCCCAAAATTGATGCGTACCTCATCAAAATCATCTCTGAATCCTGTAGTTCAACTCTCTTCGACTGACCCGTTTAATACATATCCTTTGATTATCCCCACTTGTTATCTCGATTATCTATGCGTCGCCACTTAATTTCTCGATTATCTCACACGCCAACTCCCAAAAATTGATGCTCACCTCATCAAAATCATCTCCGAATCTCCGCGCAACTCGATTCCCGCAATACTTACACCCGTGTTCGGTCACGCATATCCGCATCTGATATCGGTGTGGTGATGCCTTGAATGGCATCATCGCATCACATTTCAAACAATTCCTAACCCTCGCCCTGACGACGGCGTCCGGTCCACCGGCGTTTCCCCGCAACACCGTCTTGTCCCGTATAACTCGAATAAATTCGACTGCCCGTTTAATACATATCCCTTTGATTATCCCACTTGTTATCTCGATTATCTATGCGTAGCCACTTAATTTCTCGATTATCTCACACGCCAACTCCCAAATTGATGCGTACCTCATCAAATCATCTCTGAATCCTGTAGTTCAACTCTCTTCGACTGACCCGTTTAATACATATCCCCTTTGATTATCCCACTTGTTATCTCGATTATCTATGCGTAGCCACTTAATTTCTCGATTATCTCACACGCCAACTCCAAAATTGATGCGGTACCTCATCAAAATCATCTCTGAAATCCTGTAGTTCAACTCTCTTCGACTGACCCGTTTAATACATATCCCTTTGATTATCCCACTTGTTATCTCGATTATCTATGCGTAGCCACTTAATTTCTCGATTATCTCACACGCCAACTCCCAAAATTGATGCTCACCTCATCAAATCATCTCCGAATCCTCCGCGCAACTCGATTCCCGCAATACTTACACCCGTGTTCGTTCACGCATATCCGCATCTGAGATGGGTGTGGTGATGCCTTGAATGGCATCATCGCATCACATTTCAAACAATTCCTAACCCTCGCCCCTGACGACGGTGTCCGGTCCACCGGCGTTTCCCCGCAACACCGTCTTGTCCCGTATAACTCGAATAAATTCGACTGACCCGTTTAATACATATCCCTTTGATTATCCCACTTGTTATCTCGATTATCTATGCGTAGCCACTTAATTTCTCGATTATCTCACACGCCAACTCCCAAAATTGATGCGTACCTCATCAAAATCATCTCTGAATCCTGTAGTTCAACTCTCTTCGACTGACCCGTTTAATACATATCCCTTTGATTATCCCACTTGTTATCTCGATTATCTATGCGTAGCCACTTAATTTCTCGATTATCTCACACGCCAACTCCCAAAATTGATGCTCACCTCATCAAAATCATCTCCGAATCCTCCGCGCAACTCGATTCCCGCAATACTTACACCCGTGTTCGTTCACGCATATCCGCATCTGATATCGGTGTGGTGATGCCTTGAATGGCATCATCGCATCACATTTCAAACAATTCCTAACCCTCGCCCTGACGACGGCGTCCGGTCCACCGGCGTTTCCCCGCAACACCGTCTTGTCCCGTATAACTCGAATAAATTCGACTGCCCCGTTTAATACATATCCCTTTGATTATCCCACTTGTTATCTCGATTATCTATGCGTAGCCACTTAATTTCTCGATTATCTCACACGCCAACTCCCAAAATTGATGCGTACCTCATCAAAATCATCTCTGAATCCTGTAGTTCAACTCTCTTCGACTGACCCGTTTAATACATATCCCTTTGATTATCCCACTTGTTATCTCGATTATCTATGCGTAGCCACTTAATTTCTCGATTATCTCACACGCCAACTCCCAAAATTGATGCGTACCTCATCAAAATCATCTCTGAATCCTGTAGTTCAACTCTCTTCGACTGACCCGTTTAATACATATCCCTTTGATTATCCCACTTGTTATCTCGATTATCTATGCGTAGCCACTTAATTTCTCGATTATCTCACACGCCAACTCCCAAAATTGATGCGTACCTCATCAAAATCATCTCTGAATCCTGTAGTTCAACTCTCTTCGACTGACCCGTTTAATACATATCCCTTTGATTATCCCACTTGTTATCTCGATTATCTATGCGTAGCCACTTAATTTCTCGATTATCTCACACGCCAACTCCCAAAATTGATGCTCACCTCATCAAAATCATCTCCGAATCCTCCGCGCAACTCGATTCCCGCAATACTTACACCCGTGTTCGTTCACGCATATCCGCATCTGAGATGGGTGTGGTGATGCCTTGAATGGCATCATCGCATCACATTTCAAACAATTCCTAACCCTCGCCCTGACGACGGTGTCCGGTCCACCGGCGTTTCCCCGCAACACCGTCTTGTCCCGTATAACTCGAATAAATTCGACTGACCCGTTTAATACATATCCCTTTGATTATCCCACTTGTTATCTCGATTATCTATGCGTAGCCACTTAATTTCTCGATTATCTCACACGCCAACTCCCAAAATTGATGCGTACCTCATCAAAATCATCTCTGAATCCTGTAGTTCAACTCTCTTCGACTGACCCGTTTAATACATATCCCTTTGATTATCCCACTTGTTATCTCGATTATCTATGCGTAGCCACTTAATTTCTCGATTATCTCACACGCCAACTCCCAAAATTGATGCGTACCTCATCAAAATCATCTCTGAATCCTGTAGTTCAACTCTCTTCGACTGACCCGTTTAATACATATCCCTTTGATTATCCCACTTGTTATCTCGATTATCTATGCGTAGCCACTTAATTCTCGATTATCTCACACGCCAACTCCCAAAATTGATGCTCACCTCATCAAAATCATCTCCGAATCCTCCGCGCAACTCGATTCCCGCAATACTTACACCCGTGTTCGTTCACGCATATCCGCATCTGAGATGGGTGTGGTGATGCCTTGAATGGCATCATCGCATCACATTTCAAACAATTCCTAACCCTCGCCCTGACGACGGTGTCCGGTCCACCGGCGTTTCCCCGCAACACCGTCTTGTCCCGTATAACTCGAATAAATTCGACTGACCCGTTTAATACATATCCCTTTGATTATCCCACTTGTTATCTCGATTATCTATGCGTAGCCACTTAATTTCTCGATTATCTCACACGCCAACTCCCAAAATTGATGCGTACCTCATCAAAATCATCTCTGAATCCTGTAGTTCAACTCTCTTCGACTGACCCGTTTAATACATATCCCTTTGATTATCCCACTTGTTATCTCGATTATCTATGCGTAGCCACTTAATTTCTCGATTATCTCACACGCCAACTCCCAAAATTGATGCTCACCTCATCAAAATCATCTCCGAATCCTCCGCGCAACTCGATTCCCGCAATACTTACACCCGTGTTCGTTCACGCATATCCGCATCTGATATCGGTGTGGTGATGCCTTGAATGGCATCATCGCATCACATTTCAAACAATTCCTAACCCTCGCCCTGACGACGGCGTCCGGTCCACCGGCGTTTCCCCGCAACACCGTCTTGTCCCGTATAACTCGAATAAATTCGACTGCCCCGTTTAATACATATCCCTTTGATTATCCCACTTGTTATCTCGATTATCTATGCGTAGCCACTTAATTTCTCGATTATCTCACACGCCAACTCCCAAAATTGATGCGTACCTCATCAAAATCATCTCTGAATCCTGTAGTTCAACTCTCTTCGACTGACCCGTTTAATACATATCCCTTTGATTATCCCACTTGTTATCTCGATTATCTATGCGTAGCCACTTAATTTCTCGATTATCTCACACGCCAACTCCCAAAATTGATGCGTACCTCATCAAAATCATCTCTGAATCCTGTAGTTCAACTCTCTTCGACTGACCCGTTTAATACATATCCCTTTGATTATCCCACTTGTTATCTCGATTATCTATGCGTAGCCACTTAATTTCTCGATTATCTCACACGCCAACTCCCAAAATTAATGCTCACCTCATCAAAATCATCTCCGAATCCTCCGCGCAACTCGATTCCCGCAATACTTACACCCGTGTTCGTTCACGCATATCCGCATCTGAGATGGGTGTGGTGATGCCTTGAATGGCATCATCGCATCACATTTCAAACAATTCCTAACCCTCGCCCTGACGACGGCGTCCGGTCCACCGGCGTTTCCCCGCAACACCGTCTTGTCCCGTATAACTCGAATAAATTCGACTGACCCGTTTAATACATATCCCTTTGATTATCCCACTTGTTATCTCGATTATCTATGCGTAGCCACTTAATTTCTCGATTATCTCACACGCCAACTCCCAAAATTGATGCGTACCTCATCAAAATCATCTCTGAATCCTGTAGTTCAACTCTCTTCGACTGACCCGTTTAATACATATCCCTTTGATTATCCCACTTGTTATCTCGATTATCTATGCGTAGCCACTTAATTTCTCGATTATCTCACACGCCAACTCCCAAAATTGATGCTCACCTCATCAAAATCATCTCCGAATCCTCCGCGCAACTCGATTCCCGCAATACTTACACCCGTGTTCGTTCACGCATATCCGCATCTGAGATGGGTGTGGTGATGCCTTGAATGGCATCATCGCATCACATTTCAAACAATTCCTAACCCTCGCCCTGACGACGGTGTCCGGTCCACCGGCGTTTCCCCGCAACACCGTCTTGTCCCGTATAACTCGAATAAATTCGACTGACCCGTTTAATACATATCCCTTTGATTATCCCACTTGTTATCTCGATTATCTATGCGTAGCCACTTAATTTCTCGATTATCTCACACGCCAACTCCCAAAATTGATGCGTACCTCATCAAAATCATCTCTGAATCCTGTAGTTCAACTCTCTTCGACTGACCCGTTTAATACATATCCCTTTGATTATCCCACTTGTTATCTCGATTATCTATGCGTAGCCACTTAATTTCTCGATTATCTCACACGCCAACTCCCAAAATTGATGCGTACCTCATCAAAATCATCTCTGAATCCTGTAGTTCAACTCTCTTCGACTGACCCGTTTAATACATATCCCTTTGATTATCCCACTTGTTATCTCGATTATCTATGCGTAGCCACTTAATTTCTCGATTATCTCACACGCCAACTCCCAAAATTGATGCTCACCTCATCAAAATCATCTCCGAATCCTCCGCGCAACTCGATTCCCGCAATACTTACACCCGTGTTCGTTCACGCATATCCGCATCTGAGATGGGTGTGGTGATGCCTTGAATGGCATCATCGCATCACATTTCAAACAATTCCTAACCCTCGCCCTGACGACGGCGTCCGGTCCACCGGCGTTTCCCCGCAACACCGTCTTGTCCCGTATAACTCGAATAAATTCGACTGACCCGTTTAATACATATCCCTTTGATTATCCCACTTGTTATCTCGATTATCTATGCGTAGCCACTTAATTTCTCGATTATCTCACACGCCAACTCCCCGGATTGATGCGTACCTCATCAAAATCATCTCCAAATCCTGTACTTCAAATATCTTCGACTGACCCGTTTAATACATATCCCTTTGATTATCCCACTTGTTTTCTCAATTATCTATGCGTAGCCACTTGATTTCGGGGGCAAAAGGTAGTTTCCATATTTCAATACACAACCTCAAACAAGTCTATCTCCAGTTGTAACTCACCTATATGTTGTCTTTAGCCGCACCCAATCAGTTTACGCTTGGTCTGGTGTTACCTGTTGAGGAACATACATGCATCTACAGCAAATTAGCAACCGACATCTCAAACAAAGTGTGACCATGTGTCGGTCATTAAATTTCGTGACTACAAGACAGTTTCATTATTCGAGCCTTGGCATTATCAAGTGGAAGGTTGTCGGGACTTTGTAGCTCCGGTGACAGAGTGCTACGACACAGACTGAGCAGTAGGTAATACACATTTAATTTGTTGCCAGCCTACAGATTGACATGTCTCCACGATGCTGCAACCATGGGAGAAGGTGCACGACTGGACCTCGAATGTGTATCTAAAGTAGCCGTATGATGTTCATTCGAGTTTGGAATAAATAGTCACCCACCACCACAATAAGGTAACTCAACAGCAATGAGGAGTGTGGTAGTGCTCCAAAAACAATGAAGATGGACAGCGAACTCCACGAGGTACGCATAAGATGGTCGGTCAACGGCGACGGAATCATTGGAATGACCCACAGTGAGATTCTCTCGGGGTTCATTGTGAAAGAACAACAGAGATGTATGACCAGCGAAGGAATTTGAATGCCGGATGGCAACATGAACGCGCAATGCATAGAATGAATAACGGCGAGAAACAAACCAGACATTGAGCAACCGCGAACGGCATTCCAGAAGTTGGAGTCGACAGAGGTAAGCCGAAGGATTGAAATTTGAGAATAGCTGAAGGGAATAGAGATTACGCTCAGGGAAAAAACTGCTGGACCTGTGAAAGATCTGTACAGATCAGTACTGGGATCCCGGGAAGCAAGGCACGCTTGCGCAATGTGCACCACATGTCCAAGAAACAAATCCGCTGTAGAGCGCACCATCACTACGGGGAGAACACAAAAGAGATGGGTCAAATGCCATAATAGCGAGAGGACTATAGCACGAATCGAGATGGATGAAGGAAAGGACAGGAATCGCACGCACCTCGAGATTTCCGCATCGCAGGCCAGTCCGACGCCTGGCACTCATTAGAGGGAGGCGGCGGTAGATTGGAAGTTGACAGCGATGCAGAACTCAGGACTTTGGGTCGTGAATTATTGGTACTGTCAGTGAGCCGGCCCAGTCGAGAGGACGACGAAATGGAATAGCCGAAGACGGGGGGGAATCGAAACAGAAGCACGCAAGAACGTCAGAAAAAGAAGTGAAGGAACGGACACAGGGAGCAAGAGACACACATTGAAAGCAATAGGGAGTGATTTCAGGCGGGGAGCAACTGGGAAAGGTAGAACGAGAGTCAACAGAAAGATAGGCACTCACGGGACGCCAATGGCTGATATTCCCTCCTGGTTCCTTCCCAATCACGTCCACCGCGCATCGCTGTACCGATATCACCGCTTGACGCCACACGAGGGAGCAAGTGGAAGGTTATGTGAAGGACCGAACGGGCGAGAAGAGGACTAAGAAGCACCAGGAAGTGCGTGTCGTGGTACATGCAAGTTTTTACGACGAGGAGAGGATATTCTGTGGGGTTGGCTACTCGCCGGTGCAACGAATCAGGGCAGCATACGAAACACTTTTGTCTCAGCGCTCGGAGTGAGAACGGAGTCCAGCTGCTGAGATTGGGTGAGAAAGTCGAGCTGCATAGGTAGCTTAGTCCAGTCAAACTCTTGCGGCGAGAGTCCTAAGCCCAAATGGAGGAGCGACGTGGTGGGAAGAAGAGAAACGGAAGCGGATCGAGATCTGTTTCAAACTCCGCATGATTGATGACGCGTTTTCTCTTTCTGCTTCCATCTCGTTTTCCGTCTTCTCTGCTGTTCCTCATTCCTGCCATCTCGTTCGTTAGTCTCAGCTCATGACAATGTCCGCGCCACGCCACACTCACGCCAGCTCCACCGCGCTCGTCTTTCCAAGCTTGCCTCAGATATCTGGGTGCTCGTTTTCCCGTTCTGTTACCCTCCGCCCCGCCCAAAACCCGCGACCAACGACAGGAACACATCGGCACACACCCCTAGTACAATCCCACCCGAAACCTACCCTGCTACTTCTTCCGGGGAACGGAAACTCTGCTACCATTGCACACGTGCGTCGCAGTCACTTTGTATCCGACTCTGGCTGATCCCATATCTAAATCTCTGTCAACATTACCAGGATTTTGGCCCAGGCTCGCACTTCTGTCGCTCGGATTGTGCCTCCAACACATCGATCGTCCCCGTAGCATCCATCACCCAGACTCGCCAGAACTCCGTCCGTAACGGCGGCACGTCGAAGCGGAGAGGTACACCGCTCATACGCCTGCGTTGGATTGAGAGATGGAAACGAGTCCCAGGACTGAACGTATGCAAATAATCTTCGGTGCGTCACCGGCTTTTACTTTGAGCACCAACTTTGTTCAATTATGGGCCGCCCGGTTTTGCGTGCAGGCGCTGCCATTCCACCACAGCTCGTGAGTGCGATGCGCACCGCTATGCTCCATGTGCGTCTCTGACTTACCCCATTTCTTCCTCGTCTCACCGTCTCAGATCTGTTTCAACTACCCAATTTGATATCTAATCCACACGCGTTGCTAGATCGGAGGCATAGACAGTCACGCCTATCGGTCCGTCCGTCCGTCCGTCCGTCCGTTAATTTTCATGCAGTTACATCTACTTTACGTGGTTCTTGGGCGCCCGACGCGGTGAATCCTTTCCCTTCGTTCGGTCGCGAAAGCTGAAGAGCAAACTGTTAGAGTAAAGATCATCCCTCCTCCGTACTTGATTTTACTTTCCCGGTTCCTGCACATCGAGATTCCTGCGGCGAAATCCAGCTGCTTGTCTCGTTAACACGCGACCTCACCAACAAGTGCCGTTGCTGTCGGACTGTCCCCGACAACCGCGACCAGCTTGATCCTTCCGTATTCCTCCGCCCGCTCCCTCCTAACCCGTCGTGTTGATTCTTCTCAATTCCAGACACTGCTCCCCAGTTTTCGCGTCGGAATGTTAGGACACGCGAACCCAACTGCCGTCTACTCAAGCTATGCTTCCCACAATACTCAGTGGCACACCGTTTATATCAACGTCGAAGTTAATCTCAAGAGTGCAGACCCGGCAAGTATAATCTCAAACATTCGCGCCATGAACGTCTGGCGCGCACCAACGACACCTGCCGCCGCGGCCGATACGCTGTTATTTATACCGTCATGCAGCGATGCAGTGTTCACTGAAAGTGCATTCACGTGTGGAATCCGGAGTGTTCAACGTGCGCACATACCTTCCTCCTTTTCTTTCTACTCCTGCCGGACATTACTCTTTTCTTTGGGTTATCTCCTTTTCGGAGCTTCCATCGAATTTCAGCCCCACATCAATTCTGCTTCTCGATTCCCTGCCTGGGGCAGAATACGGGCCGCTTGTGCCGATTCAATAATGTCTATACTCGGAAACTCGTTCCAGCTCAGGCAGGCTATCTACTTTCACTGGTTCTGACGCGTCGTTTATTTCATAGCTGGCCTCCGGTCGCTGCTCTCCGTTTCTCCCATCTGCACGTTGGATTCGATGGGTGCAAATTCATCTTTCTTAGCCTCTGATTCACTTGTACTTCGCAAATTTCTCTCTAGCGCACCACATATTGCTCGATCCGCAACTCACCCGGGAGTCGACGTAGGGATGACTCTGTGACCCCTCGCGTGAAGATGTGGTTTGCACGCCTGTAGTCCTTTCGGAGCGCAGCCCTACGACTTACCAGCACTGGCGCCAATCGTTCCCGTCAAATGTGCTCTGCCCTGGTCCTCAAAATCGGGATTCTGAATCTGTGTATCTGCGAACAACACCACTTATTCCCCTCTGTTTCCGTGAACATCCTTCAGTCGACTGGCTCTAAATTCCCAACAGCTCCTTGTAATTCTTCCATTGCCCCAAACCTTCTTCCGTGTCGTGCTGTCTTGTCTCTCCAGATGGATCGGAATCGCCGACGGCCCTTTCGTTTCTGGCTCAGCTCTCGCCCGCGGCCGCACAAACCTGTGAAAATGGAACGGTTTCTCTCTTCTTCTTTTTCGAGAAGGCCCAGCTTCCTTGCTGCCAGCGCGGCGAAATTGGATCCTGGATGTCATTATTTCCTCTCCGCACCGGCAAGTCTTCATCTGGTTCAAGTTTGTTCGAGTTCAAGTTTGATGCGACTATTTGATCACTGCTCTGGCTCATTCAAGTTCCACTTTCAATGAGTCTCGCTGACGCTACTCTCTGGATTTGCTTCCCACTTACTATTGTTCAGTTTGCATTTCCGTCTTCTGGTCATGGAATAACCTTCCTTTCACGAAATGGTAACGAAGCTCTAAGCGGATATCTGGTTGATTCTGACTTGTCTTCTTGTATGTCGGTGCGGCCTCATTTTTCTTTGTCCCGTAACCTTGCATCCGGACATTGAGGTCAAGTTCAGTGCTAACCCACCGACGAGGGCTGGCGTATTTCGTGTTTCAATGTCTTACCACAAGACCCGGATTCGGGGACAGAATAAAATGCGTACACATAGGATTCCCTTTGACTCGCATCACGGGAGAAATCCGGCACCATTTCTGAAATTTACATGCTATAATTGTGCACTTATTATGCTCATTGATGTTACACTAGAACGGACGCCGGTATTTCGGTTCCAATCTCCGACTGCAGGCGTGAAGTCATTGCGTGCAAAACTGACGAAGTCTCAGCCAATCGTCTACAGCAACAGTTATTGCCCATTCTACGGTGCTCAAACCGATCGCTCGCATCCAGTCTGCCCTTTGCGTCCGCCAAACACACAAAAAAGTAATTCCAACTTGCATCTTTCCCGCCCCAAAAAATTGTCTCTCTTGTTCCATTAGCTAGTAGGGACAAGCGGGAATCCCAACGTTCAGTGAATGTACGCCGGTCATTCAATAGTTCAACGCACTTTTGGTGATGTTTTCCTAAATTCCCTGCATCCAGAAAAATATACATCCTCGCCTTCGGACTACTTCCCATGTTTCCGGATCCTGCTCCCGGGGTCGAGACTCGGCGTTTCCCACATTATACGAGAGTTCATTGAACGAGGTAAAGTACATGTTAACTCGGGGCGCTCATACTGCTTCCAACCTCTACATATTTTCTTGCCACGAGATTCTTCGTTCCGAAATCAAAACCACGTCGGGCCAGCTGTTCTATGATGGAGAGAATTGTATCTTCTCCCGTTATTCTTATTCAATTCACTCACTATTCCATATCTCAATGTCGTCCATAGGGAATGATTCGAACCAGGAATCTACAGTACCTACAAACCTTGTTATCGTATGAACTGTCTTGATCGAACATTGAAACCCGCAGGCGTCGTTGATAGCAAAAACATCAAGATGCTACATAACTAGGTGGCAACTCGTCAACCACCCTCCCCGTCGTGAGGCGCAGGCCGCTGTCAGTATGCACCAGTGCGTCGGCCGCAAAAAGTCCGTGTTGACCCTACTTCCCTCTGCATGTTTTGTGAGCCGCCGCACTTTCTCCTCGAGGGGCTGGATTCGCTGCGTGGCCACAGGATCGATGGCTGCGGGATGATTGTCGTGCGGGATGGGTTGCCAAACAGGTGCAGGCGGCGGTAATTCCTCTATGGCCGCTGTCGCGATACCTTTCCGGCCTCGAGCTCGTGAACAGAGGAGGCCGGCCAAGATTTCCAGGACAACTGCAATCCCGCCGATGCTGCCTCCAACAATCACGGCCACAGGAACTTTGTTGTGCTTGAGATCTGACGACGGTACCGAGGATGACCTAGGAGTCGGCAGTGTCGTAGAAGCGGGCTGTTTGAATGAGTTTAGATACAAAGGTTCTCACTGACTTGAATAATGGACGTACTTGACGATTGCATAATCAAAGTACATTACCCCTCTGGTGAGCCTCATCCCAACGGTATGGTTTCCCGGCGGGATCGAGCTGTTCGCATATCCAAGTATATTATATGTCGGTTTGGTGTTTCTTGGATCGAGTTCTACAGAAAAATTTCCGACAAGTACGTTGTTGAGGAAAAAGTCGGTCGCTCCGCCCGAACCTCCATCGTGTGCGAAGTACAGATAGAGTCCGGCCCCTGGAGCATCAGCTGGAGTCCTCATTAGCTTGATACCTCGAACGGACAAAAACAAAGGCACAAACCAGTAAAATTTATTTCCATTTGCATCAATTTAAAATCGGCAGGAATGGTATTTTGTACAATGCGACTGACGGTTCCGTTATCCACTTGGGTACTGTCCACTCCAAATTCAGCGGTTTCCCCGCTGAGGGCTTGTACGACGCAGCAGCCTTTATTGATCCTCGCAATGTCGTTGTAATGCGTGTGAGGTTCCAGGTCGTCGATGGTTTTATTGGCGGCTGCCGAAACCTGAACCACGGCGAGAGGCAGCAGGCACCAGAGTGTCGCTCATCTCGACAGTCGGAATAAGGAGCGTGAACAGGGAGCGATGTTGCGGAGGAAAGGAAAGGAAACGTACAGGCTGCGTCGAGCAGCGCCCTGTCATGGTGGGTCCAATGGACGGAAGCAGCAATTTCCGTCGTGATGTCCGGGGGTTGGTACTTAGGGCAGGCGGTTCCTCAGCATAATAGATCCAATGGCTTTGAAAGAGGCATTTCTGCAGTTTCTGCGGAGAACAAGTCTGGATAGGAACGAATTTCGAGCAGGCACACCAAAAAAATAAGCACCAAAGGAGGCGTAACTCGATATGGACCGCTAGCACTGTAGTAGGTGGTGCAGTGAGGGGGAAATCGAACATGGGCCTTCAAAGGCTTCACTGCTGCGACACTCAAACTGACACTGAAAGTCGGCAGGATTCTGTCGCCAGTGGCCCAGGAACAAGCTAGGAAAATGCGCCAATCTTGTGTACGGGAGATAGATCGGGAGATACGCGTGCAGGATTGAGCCTGGATTAGAGCTATAGTGTTCTGACCCAGGTGTCTAACGGCGGTGCGAACGCGGAAGCAGGTGGTGGTTTGGTGGTCAAGCGCATTGAGGCTGTGCTTCCGTCACATCACTCCACTGCACGTGGCCTGGTTTGTTTCATACCACCATCTCGCGTCCTCCCTTTTGTCCAAACGCATCGCGGTTCCGCTTCCACGCCACGCCGAATGGCACTCAACCCCACCAAGATACTCTGCTTGCCCATCTACAGGGACTTCACGCTGCCAACCTCACAATCGATATCTGAGGCTGGCAGACTGCGTTCTCCCGGCTCCGACCAAGCTCCCACTGCGAATCGGGACGGGAACACCTACGCGCGCACCGTCGCCTCAAGTACTCAAACATTTACTTCGTCTGCCTCCACCGTCTACGCCACGTCATACACACCGGCGCTCATCCTCCCGACTCCCCCATGTCGACGGCACTCTGCCCACCCATCCAGGAACACCTGCACGCACCACGCCAGCCGCATTGTATTAAATAAGATCCTGCCGTGAAAAGGAGCCGGGGCTGGAATCATACATGTGCGTCGCAGTCGCTTCCTTCCCGACGCGTACTGATTCAATAGCCCAGACAGACACCTTCATGTGCCAGAACGACAGTGCGGTGCGTACTATTTCCTAGCCATACTCCAGGGATTGTGCCATTAAATGTACTGATTGTCTGCACCACTAGCGGGCTAACCGACATTACTCGCCTAAACTACGCTGGTTCCGGCCAAAATCGAAAGCCCGCCTCAACGACGGCGATGAGATAAGGTCCGAATCGACGCCCCCTGTGCAAGGACACTCGCCACTGACATCGACCCGCCGTATTGTTTCATGTACACCACAGCTTCAAGTACTCGCCATACCAGCCGCATTACTGAACGGTCTTTCATTGTCACCCTTGCAGCCGGATCGAAACGGAAGTTGGATATTTACGAACGATAGCCGGTGTGCACCATCCTCATCCCGAGTCGTGTTTCGCGCAACTGACTACCTCAGCTCCCACTTTATCGTCGATGCTTCCACGTTGGGAATGTTAAACTAGTGTTTGACCGCGTGGCAGCCAGGCATACACCTCATTGTCATTTTTTGACTCTCCGTCCTGGTCTCGAGCTGTTCAATTACTGGGAAGCTAACGCCTTCGCCGGCGTGAAGTCCTCCGCTGGCTGCACGTCCCACTTGTTCCCGCGCCGGCCCCCTGAGATGTCCTGCAGGTATCTGCTTTCCGAATAGCAAGACCCCGCGTAGTGCAAAAGCAAGGTGGGTGTTTCGAGGCTCTCCATATTCGCGAACTTCATTCTTCTTTCCTTTCTTCGAGATATTTGCTCCGCCGGCTGTTCCGTGTCTTCGATCTTTGAATTTCCTGTCTCTGCGGTCAGCGTGCTCACAGATAACCCGCTGGGATCCCACCACCCGATCCGCATAGGTACCAGATTTGAACACAGAACGACAATTCCGATGTCAAATATTGCCTCGACTCAAAGGTGGGCATGTGCTATCTGCTCATCAAGCACCGCCTAGCTGCCGTATGTCTATGTTTTCCTCTTTTTCACAGGCTTTCTGCCATTCCAGCCGCGTGAACCCCCTGACAATGAGTAGCCGCATGTGCAGCCAACCGTCGCGCTGTGTCTGCCAAATTGGAACGACGCAACAGAATTTTCTGCCGATAACAGGAGATTATCTTCGGGACAAATTGTCTCTTCTTCTCATCTCATTGTGTCTGCGACACCACTTACTCATCCCCGCGGTAAACCATGCTCTCAGCGCTCTACCTAGGGCCGTTACTTGGCAAGATTTCTCAGCCGCAAATTTATACCGTGTGGTCCATGCTTTCCGTATCCTGCCAATCTACAAATTTGAGCGATCATGGAATCCCTCCGCGACCATGGCCACTCGATGTTCATCCGCCGTACACTAACCAGATGAACCCCGTCCGTGACTATGATTACTTTCAACTCTGCGCCGTTGCACATATTCGGAAGTCTATCCGGCTCCATTTATCGTCAATACTCGCAGCTATTGTGGTGCGTTCTGTCCTGTCCCCCCCAATTTATGGTTTAATCATCGACAACTTACGCATTTTATCCCCCACCGTCGACGCCTCCGTTCGGAAGTTGCGGGACGCGACCAATACTGTGCAAAATCACCCTTCCGCGGCAAGTCGCCATCGTCGTCACCTATTGCAAGCTCAATGTTCGCGTTTCATTAAGAATGAAGTTGCGACCATAGCTCCTCTTCACGGGAACGGAATGTAAGTAAAGTAATAACGCAATGATATCCCTGACTGTATCACGGGGCACTCAATTCAAGTTTTGCTTTCTTGAAATTGCGATCCGACTATGGTGTTCGTAGGCGGATGTTCGTGTTCAATATAAGCCCAGTGACTCTCGCCAGCCTGGCGTTTCTAGACAGGAGGCCGGAATCCATACTGAAGAGAAACTTGAGTCCGTTTCATCCTCAAAAGGTGTTTCTTATTATTTGATTCGAACCAGCAGGACCCAGGACGTGTGGCTGGCTTAATCGCACGAAGACAGCCAGTCCATCCGCATAACAGGGTTGAATTTGAACCTTCTGCAAGCGGTGCTGAGAGTTGTCTGGAGTAAATTACTAGCTGCAGTCCTGGGTACAATCAGTCTCCTCCTTCGGGGGTGCCTCTGTACCGTCGACTATCAATCGCGATGTTTAAATGTAACTTTTTCTGTGCGTATCTGGATGATTTCTGCGATCGTCATTTCAGCTCCTTGCTCAAGTACTTCAATACTCCCACATCGTCGAAACACGAGTTATCATCGCGCATGATCGGTGATTCAACTCTACGTGAAGGAGCTTTAACGCGAAGAGAATCGCTTTCTTCCCTTTCAACCCATCGACTTTTTCCAACTCGTCTGAGTCCAGCCCTCCACCCCTCTAATCAGCTGAGTTCTTGTTTTCTCCTGTCGCGTCGCGTTATTCCATTGACGCAGTCATTCACATCATGGTTCTCCGTCCGAAAGAGCGGACACACCAGGTCGGAATTCAAAACACTCGACGTCCAACTCTTTTTCTGATGATATAGAAGTGGATAGATCAACGTCGAAATTTCCGGAGAAATGACAGCTGACATTGTTGTATGGGTCATGATCCTTCTTCCTGGTTCCTTCCTGACCTGCAGTGATGAACAGGAAATCGGCCGTTGGGACTTCCTTTCTCCGACGCCGCGATACGGATAGCTTGCGGTGGGAAGTTGAGATATCCAACTCATTTCCCGCTTGCCTTACATCCTGTAAATTGAGGGCATTTTCGGTCGCGATATATCAGCGCAGACTCGGGAAGAAGTACGTGGAATGGAAAGTAGTTGAAATAATTGACGCGCGTCTTAGATCATTCTGAATCTGCAGCCGACAACTTGTCAACTGAAGCACACAGAATTGTTTACAGTGTCTTTCAAAGAAGACATCCTGAAAAAGAGTTCTTGGTTGAACATGTCGGCCGAGCGATGCCGCATCGGCAAGAAACAGTTCCGTTGTGCTCCGATCAGCGGCGTACGTGATGATCACGCGGTGGTTGATCAGCAACCACCACCATCTCTGGTTTTCCTCTCGCTTTCCAGCGTCGCATTGACCCTCGCGCTCAATCCAACTCAAGCAGTCGAAGGATTCCTCTACTTCCTCTTCCGCCAGGATGTCTTCATCATCCGCCTCATCCACCCCACCCGTGCGTCGCTCGCACTCGCGACCACAGCCACCATACTATGGCCATAACTACGACCTGTCCTCGCGCGAGTATCATGGAGGCTACGCCTATCCGCCGCCGTCACAATCTGGATACACCAACCACGTCCCATATCCGCAATACGTCACCGGACCACAGATGTTCGTGATTCCATACGGTGGGTACGCAGTGTATCCGTCGCTCGCCAATACCGCCACCACTGCCTCCGCCTCTGCTCATCCCGGTGCCCCAATACACGTCGAGCACACGGACGATGCGTCGAAGAAGTCCAGTGACATCCTTCGTCGCCGCTGCTTCAACTGTTGCACCACGGAGACGGCTACTTGGCGCCGCTCGAAGCTCTCCGCGGGTAAACTGGTGCGTCCACTGATATCATTATTTTTTACATTTGGTAAACATCGTCCACAGCTCTGTAATAAATGCGGGATTTTCGAGCGTACGCATTCGCGCCCCCGTCCCGAGCAGCTGTCCTACAAGCACCACCGAATCTCGAAGCAGCCGCCGTCTTCCTCCCCGCCTCAGGTGAGTGTCTGCTTCTCCCATTCCTTCTCCTATAGACTTCGTATGCATACCATCCCTTGAGTCCGAATCCCTGCCTTCCATCCTCATCTCAATTTATCCCACGTTACCGATCTTCAGCTATTAACTCTGCGTATCCAGTCGACATATGAATCCAACCAATTAAACCCCCCATACCCGACATATTTCGTACCGTCCGGACCCCAATACCATGCCCAACTCGCGGCGCATCCACCGTTCCTGCTCCCGAGGCCGCCGCATCCACAGAACCAAGACGGAACGGCTAATACCACGAGCACACGCCCATCTTCCGTTACAATGTCGTCGCACAATGATTCGGACAAGCCCTCCCACAATTTCGACACGGGCAACCCGGACGGGAAGTCGGCGTATCGTGAAGAGGAACCCACGCACACCGTCCGAAGCAACTCGCGTCCCCAGTCGCGCCATGACTACGGGAATACGGAGTGCGGCGCAGAGCGGGAAGGTGCACAGAGTGCACACCCCGTCAATTCTACCTGAACACGGGCAACTCTACCACCGCTCATCGCCATGGGTTTGAATTCCTTCCCTTTCTCTGTTCTCCGGTCCCACTCATAATACATATAAGATACTTGACCTCCACTTCGTTCACCGGGTCTCCGTTCTGAAAGCAAACACATCCCCGCGCCCCGCCTATTCGTACACATTTTATCGCCAATCACTGTTGGGGTAAGTACAATATAACAATACACCTAATCCGCTATAATCGCACATGCATTGAATTCCTGTCCAGCCTCAGATTCGACCAACCCATCTCATGAATTCCCAGGTGAAAGATGAGTGGGTGGCTGTAGGTTCATTTGTTCCGCGGGTCATCAAGTTAATACATCGAGCCGGTGGGTACCAGCATCCTCGCAGTTAACGCGCTGTCCCAGTCACTTTGCGGGCAGGGCTATGTGAAGGTGAATATACTCAATATACCGACCTGACAACCAGGCTCAAAAAGCGACCACAGTGGCCAGCCTGTGCAACATTGCAGAGGCCACGATGTGTGTCGTCTGAAAAAGTGATCGTCAAACGGATCGTGTACAATCTGGCCGCCGACCTCAAGATATCAACGCTCTAAACAGACTATTATGCCCTGGCTCACTGCTTTCCTAATGTACGCCCGTTCCAGCTGTCCGTATAATTTAATCTTTGTTCAAGCCATTCCTTTGCGCAACTCGATTCTTCCGGTACTAGCGCCGGTCTCAACCTAGGGCTGCATTTTACTCACCATACGGTCTGACGCCGGACAGTGACTCGATTTTTCTACCCATCGTTCGGCATTTGATCGATTCCACCGCTATCTGGGTGCGTCTGTCAGATGGACAGTTGAGAGATGCATACTCCTTTGGTTAAAATGCCAGACGATTTGCGTTTCTTGAATGTCGTTCCAAGAAGTCGCGATAACATCGGGTACGTCGCTTCCGTTATGATGGTTCTGCCAATGATTTTCATGGATTAATTTGAAGTCGACCTATGCGATGATTCATTGATTTTCTCTGCAGGTGGATTTTAGTTTACCTCCGTCCCTTCACAGAGATCTTGGCGGCCTGTAAATTATATTCGCAGACCCCTCATAGTCGCTAATAAGGTATCCAATTCGCCAGTGCTCAACTTATGTATTGACCACTACTTCCCAACTATAGCTGTAATTTAGGTTGCCGCGATTTCTTTCTCCGACTCAACTCCACTCCTGCGTGTCAGGATTTGGCCGCCAGAGATTGACTTATCCCACTCGCCCCAAAGGTCTACATTTGTGCACCGATTTTGCGCGGAGTCCCGTTCAGTTTTTGGACGTTTGATCCCAGCGATTATTGTTGAGTGTCTGTCGCAGGAATATTGACGTATGAATATCAAACAGATATCCACTGGTTGGACTGCGGGAGGAACATGTCCTCGTCGAATGTCGCTCAAGAAACCGCGGGACCGCAGCCAGCGGTGAGAACATCTGGTATGCGGCTTCCTATTGGGCTGACAGGTTGCAATCCTTTGAATTCAGATCCGCATGTTAGATTAGACCGTCAATTCTCTGCGTGGGTTGCTTCAACAACTGGTTGTTGTGAACCTTCGTTCATTCGCTGCATTTTTCCCAGGTGGATTCGACTCAAATTGCAACTCCAAAATTCCACCCGCGGCGTCCTCGATGATGCGTTATCGTTTTGTTCGGAACTGAGAGATATGAAACTGGGTTTTGGATTGATCCATGCCGTGGCCGCCTGTACCAGAGATATTCAAAAGTGGGGCTGAACCTATGACCAGATATCTCAAAAACCTTTCGCTCCGGCCAGTCTTCAATCTGCGCCTCAGCAGCTATAGCAAAATATCGTATTCTTCTTCACAAATCCCCCGTTTGTGCGAGTTCGCAAGTCCCTCCCGGTTGCATGGCATCTTCCGATGCACTTACGGAAGACAAACTGAATCTAGTTCACCGACGATGAAACGGTGATGTTTACGTGGGAAGGACAGTTCAACCCTGTATCAAATCATACTGAATACCTCGTGTCTCTTGGAAGTAAATCAAAGGCCAATCTGCATCACGAAGAACGTGAAGGGTCGATCACGCCCACAGATGAATGACAACAGGCAAAAATAACTTACGAACCTCATTTTCCTCCCATCTCTCTTTCTTCCCTCGAGTCCACCTTCTCCAACTCCACCACCCTCTTCCGCAATGGACGAGTCCTGGACTCTCCTCACAGCCAGTGGGCCCCCACTCCAAGTTGCCGATGTCGAAAAGACAATCAGAGAGGATAGCGGGTGCGCGGCGCGCGAAAGCACGCACCGGGGGCAGGAGGGGCCGAGCGGCGAGACAGGAGAACAAGACACAGATATCAGGCGTGATGAAGTCACGGTGACCACCGTGTTGCGCAACACGGTGTTCTGCCTGCGAGAAGGACTCGGGTATTTGTGAGTGGAACGCTCCAACTTGTGGCTAGGTGCATGGTGTTCTCTGTTTCACGTTTTCCTTCTGTGGCTTGATGACTCCGATTTTAGTGCTCCTAAAGCTACCAGCGTCGACGCTGGTATTCGGGACTTCTCAGACGACGATACAACCATCGCCCGCGACAGGAGATATATCAGCCACGATGCGTCGGATACCATACGAGCACTCACTCCCGCGGGGGCGAAATAACTACACCCGCATTGGGAAGGAACCTCCACAGCGTCTCCCGCGAGTGTTGGACGCACTGGCAGTGGTCGGCGAATGTCCGGGTGCTTGTTGTCGCACGCCTTAGATGGACAGTTTCCTATGGCCTATACAGATCACTTTACTGTCGCGGGTGTAAATCATACGATGAGCGCGTACCTGGATTATCTTGCATCCAGAGTGTTGTGCAGACACTTGTTTGTGCTGCTTTCGGTGAGTGTATTAGTCGAGAAACGAATGCCAGCGAGTCGTTCACGGAACCGACCTGAAGTATGGGTAGTAATAACACGAGGTACGAAAAATTCACTGGCATGTCCTTGACGGATTAATCTGAATTCAGAATTATGGAGCCAGAGTAGAGCTTGACGGATGGCAAAAAATCTAGCAGAGGTGCCGCGTATGTTGCGATGGAGTACAGATAAATGGAATATTCGGAGCTCGAATTCCCTTCAAGAAATTGTATTGAATTCGGTACATTGTGTGAAAGAGTTGGAAGAATGGGAAACGATGAGACCAACAGCGCAAAACGAGCCCAGAACAGGAGACGCGTGAGCAATTTGAACAGAGATGTGAAACAAGAAAGCAAGTCCAGATCTAGACGTCGCCTTCATAAACGAGCTCCCGGGAATATTCGATTTGATATTGCTTGACCTAGCATTCCCATTTGTCCTCGACAACTTGAATCTCCGGCATAGTCTTGTGTTCAACCCATGCATGAAACCGGTCTTGGATCTTAGTGTCAAGAACGGGTACCAGGAGAACCAGATTGTGGCAGTAAGAACAACACCGAAGGGCCCGAGGCGCCACGTATCGTATCAGATCCGAAAAAAAAAACAGAAACAAAATAGCAGAAAACAAGAAAAGAATGAACGCGGGCAAGATTCCGCCGACAGAACGTTCCAAGAACGTCTGAAGCAGGTTCAGACTAGCTGGCCCACGCCTCCCCCACTATGACACTCCCGAAAAGGAAAGCGGTTGTTTGGCGCCGTTGTATACCGCCGCATAGACTGCCGTTCATCGGTGGAATGCTCTAGTGGTTGTGCGGGACCTCGGACTGTCACGTGTCGACCCCGCAAGGCCCAGTGTTCGAGCCTGGCAGAATGCTTTTTTTGACATGTGCGCGAAAATTGAAAATTTTCAACCAACTCGTTGTGTTCGCCAAATTCTGAACTGTCTCTCCCTCCCGTGGATTCCTCGTGTTATTTGGGGAATGCGCAGGATCTTCCGCTTCGAAAGTAGAGCTCTGCGGTGGTGGTTAAAATAAAATGAAACTAAGTCAATAATGCGCAATGTCATACTGGTGTACAACGTCTCGGCCGTTGCCCGGGAAACCTACAAAGGGAATATTTCATGAACTAGAGATGTTACACAAGGTTTAAAAGCGTCTCAAACGCGTCACTGTGGCCCCCAGAACAGCTCTAATGGTTACTTTACCCAATTTACCTTATAAAAAATCACGATGATGCGTGAGAGTTGAACAGCTGTATCTGACTTACGCATGGACATCCTTCTGCGTGAAAACTTAGTTTAAGACCGATGTTCAATGTTGGTTCAGCGATAAATATGCAAAATCTGTTCTTATGACTTCGCATCACTGATTTGTAAGCACTTTCCTTTTTGGGAATGTCATAGTGGGGGAGGCGTAGGGCTTTTGTTCAGACTCCAAGTACGTGGTCTTATCTTGAGGACACAGAGTTGCGCAAGCGAGAAGGAAAGATGGCAGAGAATGGGAATGCATCTTGACGGTAAGTACTTTTCAACAATTTTCAACTTATCGTTTTATTATGAAGCCCGCCGGGTTTGCCGAGCCAATCGGCTTTAGTATGGCGATCACACATCTGGAATTGACAGTGCACAGCCCCCAGGCCTCACTCTTTCCTTTTCGCCTCCACGCACTCTTTTGTTCCTTTTCGACTTCACTGCGCTAGACGCTCGTCTCAGTCCTCTTACTTCCTTCATTCCTCCGCTGCTTTCGGCTTGAGCTTGGCTTGCGGCTTCCTTCGACCTCCGACATCCAAAACCACGAGATCCAATCACCATGCACGCCACGTCTCTTGTCCTCGCCTCCGCCCTCTGCAGTGTAGCGCTAGCCGCACCACAGCCAGCTCCCTACATCCGCGGCGGATTTGCGCTGGGTAATAACAAGCTCGGCGCCCGCGAGCCGTTGTCCAATAGCAACGACTTCGTCAAGCCCGCCTACGTGAATAACAAGCCAGTCGGTCTGCGCCGCGGACTTGACACGCGGCTCTCGAACAGTAACGACTTTGCTAAGCCGGCATTCGTGAACAACAAGAAAGTTGGTGTACGCCACGCCGGTTCGCACCCAGACAAAAGGCTCTCGAACAGCAATGACCTCGCTAAACCCGCATACGTGAACAACAAGAAAGTTGCTCGCCAGGACGGCGGCATCCAATGCGCTCCCGTCGATGACGACGGCACCGCGCTCACCGGCTCGGCGGGTAGCGGTGATTTCGTGACCTGCACCTACTCCGGCGCGGGGCTCTGTGCTTACTTCCCCGCCGATGGGAGTTTCTCGAGTGGCGGGAGCAGCTGCCCGCAAGGCGTGGCGCAAGATCCCAGTGCTACGTGCGTGTTGTGCTCATTTCCATTTTCCCTCTGCTTATTTCATGTCTGACGAACGAACAGTACTGACGGCGCATCAACGATTGGTGCTGCTCCCACAGACGACCCCACCTCCGCCTCCGGCGACGCTCCCGAATCCCCGCCTCCATCGATCCCCACTTCTCCTGTATCCACTCCCGCCGTGTCGACTCCCGCGAGCACGCCGCCTGCTTCCACGCCGTCCGCATCCGCTACCGCCGGCGCACCGGCCAGTCCACCAGCGGGGAGCCAAACCAGCGCGGCTGCGAGCCAGACACCCAGCCAATCCGGCGCGGCGATGCGCCTCGGAACGGTCGGAGGAGGGGCGGCCGGGATGTATGGTGTGGTGGTGGCGGTTCTAGGCGTCGTCGTTGGCGCGTTCGTGCTTTAACTGGTGAAGTTGTGATGGATGGTACGGACTCCCCGGACGAACTACACGCTACGTACCTCGTGGACTTTGTGAGAGACGTCGTACTTACTTATTTTGTTAATGCGCCAGTGCCCGCGTGCGTGCACTGCTACTATTTATTCACTCGACGCATCTTTCCGAGACTCGTGGCTTCGACGCTGTCAATCTTTTCTGGCCGATTATCAGGCAGCCGGCGATTTCTCTCTCTGCATCCCGTTCTTGACTCATTCCTCCGTGGGCTAACCTGCCCTCCCGCGTACTCCCCTCCCCTGTGCAGTTTCAGGGTCATTCTCCCGGAAGTTTTCATCAACAACTCTCTCCATGAAGTGTTCCTATACTGCTACGTATTCAGTGCCCGCAGACTGGACTGGATTTGTCGTGCCTTGCGAGCGCTCAGCCGAGCGTCGCGAACGCTGATTTCGCCGAACCCTGCTGATTTACTGCACTAATTCAGTTGCCCAGTCCAGCGACAGATCTAGATTCGCAGACTCATCCAGGATTCCGTCGCTCGACATTTACGCACTACGCACATTCGCTCAACCTCCATGGACGTCTTTATCTATCCATTCATGAATTTCATGCTCTGCATTCGCCGCTTCGCCGATTCACTTCCGGTAATCAGCCTCCTCTTTCCTTCGTTTCTGCGCGCCGTCATTCGCTTGCTGGTCGGATTCTCCCGAGAAACCCTGCAAATTTAGTTCAACCTGACTACCATGTTCCACTTCAGTCAAATCTGTTTCCTGTAACGACTACACGCAAACGGTGCATATCCTATACCCGGGGATCTCTGCGGCGGTGTCTCCTATCTGCTGTGTATACCACCATTTTCGTTGATCCTACGTCTCAGGCGGCAACACGGGATCTATTTCGCGATTCGGCTTCGCAGCCCCTTCTCGAGGTTCCTCACAATAAGACAGCGAGGGCCATCTAGGTTTATCCCTCTCCTTGATGTGTCTCTGCGGCGAGACATGCAGTTTTTCTGGCAGCCGGCGAGCTTGTCCTGTTGCTTTTGAAGCCGGATTTCCGTTTCTGTTTCAGCAATCCATTTGTTTTTGATGTGGTACGCCACCCCCCTTTTTTCGTGGCAGAACTGAGACGCACATACTCAATCAGCGCTCTCAACTCATTTTATTCCTGGGCTCAAAGTGAATTGTCCTTCAGTCTCAGACGTATGTTGACATCTTCCTCGCCTGCAATCTTCGTCAGTCAATGTTGCATCCATCCAATGCTCTCGTGGGTTTCGATAGTCCGGTTCACACTTCGGTAGGGATTCTGAGATCTCACTGTGTATCTATGCTTGTGGGACTGCAGGACTCGGCCGTCCGTACTGGCCCAAGAGCAGGCATCCTCGGCGTACTATGATATGCCATGTCCGGCATTCACTTCGGTGCATCTCATCTTTTCTTTCGTAGGAACTCGTGCACTTCCAGCATAGTTTCTAGTGTTACTTATGAGCTCGGATTTCGCTGCGCCTCGTTCAGACGGCAATCTTAGGGCAAGGCAAGCACGATTGATTTCGTCGTCCCACAAGTCTTCAAATAACCTCTTCTTGTAATAGAAAGGGGTATCGCGGGGTAAGCGATACGTGAGAAATCGACTTATATCAGGGCTCAAATACTGGAACCTTTAATATAATCAGTCGAACACAACTTTCACCAAAGAAGTCTTAGATCTGAACCAGAGCTAGCGTCGTAGTTGCGATATGTAAGGCTGCTGTATTCAATAATGATACAAGCTTATAGCGTTGCACCAAGTTGAGGATCAAGTTAATGAAGGATGAGCGCGGCGGCCCGGCTTAGGATACGCATAAAGTGGAGAGTGAAGGTTTCACGGTAGTAGATTGCAGTAGTAAAGATTAGAATAGGGTGATTTACAGGAGGAGGACAAGCCTCTTATATACCTAAAATCTAGCTATGAGTCATTGACCTGGTGACTCATTAACGACTGCGGAGCCGCTGCGGACACCGCCCGAGTCCGGGGACAGCCCGAGGGAAACCCGGAGCATGCCCGAGTTCAACTGTGAGAAATAAATACTTAATCCGAGGCATGTAGGCTAAAACACGGGGTAGATAAGCAGTACAGGCCTAAAAGTGCCAATATCCATCACATAGCCCCCCCAGCCTACATGTTTCGGATGAGGAGGTGAGCAACAGATTGGCTGAAGAACGAGAACACAAAACATATGTCAAGGTTCAACAGAACCATACCGCACAAATCTGACGCTTTCAGATTGACTATGTGCAAGCCTTGATGGTAGGATGTATCTACCAGATTAGTATGTTGTTGAAATAGAACTAACCTATTCCCTGAGGAAGGCGGAGCCGGGGGAGTTGTTGATACGAAGACGGTGGTATCGTCCTTGATCCGATGCGAAGTAAATGCCGAACTTGATTGATCCCTGTGCAAAATCGACCAGTTACCGTGTTTGAATGTTCCAAGGCTGTAGCCATTGCGACAGAGCTCAGAACATGGGAACTAAACGGTGAAATATTCACTGTCTCATCAGATGGTTGCAGAGCAGGGCAAAGCCGAACATTGCCATTAGCCTGTGTCTCATGGCATTCCGCCGGAGTGTCAGCGTCGCAGAAATGCTGCAGAGGTTCCATATGTGTAGCAACGAGCTCAACATCGGAACTTGGGGCTTGAATCTGCTCAACAGTGCTGATCCCAGAAACTCGCAGATTAGGAGGTATGGCATGTCCTGGTAGAAGCGTCTCGGAATCTAGGAATGCTGGTGTCGCAAGAGACGATGGATCATTGCTGTTGGCAACCTGATCATGTTCAACAACCTGAAGTTGAACTGTAGAACTATCCCGATGAACAGAGTGTGTAATCCACTCTTCAGGTGCTGAACTTTCCCTCTGAGCCCAAGGTACATTCCGTCGCTCTGGATTGATACCTGAACCCTTGTCTCGTTGAATGGGGTCAATGTCCACATTAATGTTTCGCTGCACTCGCATCCGTGGTTTGCGTCGACTGAAGTCGTAGAATCGATAAAGTTGAGAGATGAAGTGTTCAAATTCAACTCGGAAGCAAGATGCGAGAATTTCGAAGTCGGCGAGGGAGTAAAACGCATCCAGCTGGTCAGAATTGCCCCACGAAGGAACGGGCGGCGGCTTTCTACCATTCAAACGAAATCCATCTATAGCGTAACGTTTCAGACGCGTAAGAAGATGCGTCAGTTGGCGGTAGGTCTGACATCTGATCCGGAATCCATTCGAGCGAGCTCCAATACGGGGACGGGTCTCAACACAACTCAAAAGATTGTTCACCATGTTCAGTTCTGCAGAGAACAGTTCCTGCAATGTTGCATCGGAGATTCGATCTGCTTGCAGAAGACAGGGCTTGCCGATTGCAGAAAGACCTTTGTCCAAGCAGGATTTGTGTCGGGCCACAATTTCAGGCTCACTGGACATATCTGTAATTCCCTGGGCGGTGCTCAGACGGAGACGGGCCTCGTATGTTGGCGCATCCAGAGTGAACGAAGCTGAATCTAATGGGCCCGAGAAAGACCTTACAGGCTTCGAGATATCGATGGAGATGGGACGACGATCAGAACCGGAGGTGGAAACATTGACCGAGCGAGAGGAAGTGGTAGTCCTCGAGCGAGGCGATGGCAAAGAACTTGGACGCTGGACGCCGGCGGGATGATGCATGCGAGGCGGTGGTGATGATCCGCGTTGTCTGCGAGGTTCGACACCTTCAGGGCCCAAGGATTTATGAGAGAAAGGAGAATCTGATTTTCTCAATTCCCTCATCGAGTTGCCGGATGACGATGTGCGACTCTCCTGCCGAATTGCAGAGCTTTGGTAAGCATAGGAAGGAGGGTCGCCGATGAGTCGTTCACGAGAGGAATGATGCTCGTGAGGAAGGAGTATATGGGAGTAGAATCGACGACGTGATTCTCTGTAGGACTGCAGACGGGCCTGTCTGATATCCTCCCATATCGAGTTGCCGTTAGACATATGTAGACCGAAGGTGAAAGTAGCGAGGACCGTTTAAGCTAAAAGGTTCCCAATGCGTCCACCAGTGTAATAGAAAGGGGTATCGCGGGGTAAGCGATACGTGAGAAATCGACTTATATCAGGGCTCAAATACTGGAACCTTTAATATAATCAGTCGAACACAACTTTCACCAAAGAAGTCTTAGATCTCAATTAGAGCTAGCGTCGTAATATCGATATGAAAGGCTGCTGTATTCAAGAATGATACAAGCTTATAGCGTTGCACCAAGTTGAGGATCAAGTTACTGAAGGATGAGCGCGGCGGCCCGGCGTAGGATACGCATAAAGCGGTGAGTGAAGGTTTCACGGTGGTTGATTGCAATAGTAGTGATAGGTTAGGGTGATTTACAGGAGGAGGACAAGCCTCTTATATACCTAAAATCTAGCTATGAGTCATTGACCTGGTGACTCATTAACGACTGCGGAGCCGCTGCGGACACCGCCCGAGTCCGGGGACAGCCCGAGGGAAACCCGGAGCATGCCCGAGTTCAACTGTGAGAAATAAATACTTAATCCGAGGCATGTAGGCTAAAACACGGGGTAGATAAGCAGTACAGGCCTAAAAGTGCCAATATCCATCACACTTCTGCTGCATCCGCTCTTCGTAATCCGGCTCAAGTCTGAGTCCACTCACCTGGACCGCCATTATTGCATACGAAAAATATCAGCACTCGATTTCTCCATTACTCCGTAAGCCCCTGACTGACATGTGTAATCCAGACGGCGGAACTGGATTGATACGCATATCGAGTCAGCATGCTCTGTTGAAGTGGGTTAGGTAAAGTTGAACGCGTAAATAAATTCCAGTCCCCGTGAAGGAATCCATGCCTTACAACTCGGCTAGAAACTGATCCAATCTTCTAGGTATCAGGAAAGGTCGGTATTCTGTCTAGATCTCCACTGTATTCGTTTACGACGTTCCAGCAATGAACCCGTTCACACAAGTGCAGGTGTCGAGCTAGAAAATCTTTCAAAAGCTTTTCGCAACGGCATAATTCGAGAATCTCAGAAATCCCGGGCCAACGTTCTCGACGGCATCATTGTCCTTTCCCATTCGCGTTGATGAAATTACATCTGCAGGGTGAAAGTGAACAACCGCGCGAGAGCGATAAACACAAGCAGACCGTTATCCATTGTGTGGTGCGCAGCGCGAGGGTCTCTGCACAGCCCATAGTGTTGATAGTCGTCAGGGTTGGCGGCAGATCACGACGCGAGCATCGTGATGAGCAGACGAATAAAGCGAGAGCTTGCCGTACGCATCCATACTTACTTTGCATCCCTCTCGCAGATGCATATCTATGCAACCACCGCGCTTACAGCCGCACACACAGAGACCGAAGTTGCATCAGCATATACTGGTTCTTCGCAAGCACAGAATTTGTATGAAAAGGACTAGGACAAAATGTTGCGGCGACAGAACAAGATGGGATTTTTTTCCGTCCGTCCAGCTCCAGACTCAGAGTGAATCGGATTGTATACTTACCAAGCGCGGATATCTGGGAAAGAGAATGAGTCACAGACGAAAAATAACCGAACTCGCCAATCGCACCAGATTACCCTCGAAGGCAGTCAAGGCAGTTGTGCGGCGAGGTGGATCCGAGGACCGCGTTCTTGTTGGAGCCGAGTTTGCGATGGATCGCAATTTGCGCCTTCGTCCATGAGTGAAATTGCGTCGGTGAATTCGGGGAGCCAGTTGGCAGCAGTCGGGAGCGAAGAGTTGCAGAACAGTAGTTCGAGCGTGTCGACATCGAGGTGACTGCGTCATTTCCTTCCAAGATTATTTGCGTACAAGATTTCCCAGGGCCGTTGAGAAATTCCTACGAACCAGGTTGAAAATCAACAGCACTGTCGAGTGTAAAAGTCGGGCTGAACATAGAAAATCACTGAGCGATCCGTGAGGTGAAGGTGCAATGCTGAGTTTCAAAGTATGTCGTGGTCCTTGTCTCATCATAGGAAAATTTCCTTAGCGCCGAACGGTCAGAGAACGGAGTCGAACGTATAAACGCTTCCATAGATACTTTTTCGGCCGACGGGATTTCACAGCGCAAAGAAGAAGGAATGGAAGTCGGACCGATGTGAGCAGAGGTGCGTCTTCGCGCAACGAGTGACGTGGTTGAATTTGAAACGGGAGCACGGCGCCAGTGAAACAAGTGAACGTCATGAAGACAGGAAAGTGAAGAATAAGTGAAATAATATGGAGGCTGCTGACGGCCGTGGGCCAGGGAGAAGATACAGATGTTCAAAGGGAGCAGTATCATGCCGACTCTATGCGGGGCTACTCCGCCGGAGTCTCTTCTAGGAAGTGTTTGTGAGGAAAATGAAAAAGGAAGTTCCTGCGGACACAAGCAATGCCCATACCTTGAACTGCATCTTGCGTATTACATCGTCCATGGTGCGCTGAGAAGTGCCCGGTGTCGTCTGCCCACGTAGTGAGCTGCCGGATACACGGCGCCGTTTATTGGGAACGGGGTCGAGTTCATCCTCGCTGGATACAGCGTGACATGAAATACGGAGTGGGGAGTAAATATACGGGCAGCGCACCTGGTAACTAACACATGGGCCGCATCTGTGTTTTCCCCCGCCCGAATGCCACGCTTTAGTGCCATCCCCGCGTTCCGAAACGCACCGACGCAGCTGTTCATCATATAGCCTGTGCTCCGCTGTCAATGCCTTTTCCGCGTTCTGCAGCATCCGCAGACGCAGATCGTCAAGCTTCCGTCCGTTGTCGAGCTCGGCACGCAGTCCATCGCGGTCCGCAGTCACGGTCAGTGGCGAGCTCGACGTGCAGTGGTCCCATCTCCTTGTCTCGTGCCACCGCCTGGGCCAGTACCTGGGCGGAGGCTTCCTGTGTCTGTTGTAGTGCATGGGTAAGTAGGGTAGTTGGGTCCGGAGCAGCCATGGCCAGGGACACAGCTAGCTAGAGAATGCGTAGATTGAGGTAAGGAGGAGAGTCGTTTTTCGGATCAATATTTGTTTGATCTTTTTTTTCCACAGCCACCAACTCCTTGCTTCCGACCACGATGACCTAATTTGAGCCGCCGCGTGAGGCAAGCTCAGCCTTCATGCGGGCCATCGACAACGCAAGCCAACTCGTTCACGCTCCTTCACTAGCCGTTTTCTCCTGTTCGGTCCCTTTACAAAACCGCAGTGAATCCCTAGGCGCCCAATCGAGCTTCAAGCTTCAAGTTTGCTACCTCAGCCTTCCCGCTTCCTGCTTGTCCCACCTTGTCATCAACGCTCCCACCTTCCTCTCCTACGCCTCGCTCCCTTCATGCATGCACTTCGTTTCCGATTCCCCATCACTCCTCTCCCCTTCTTCCGTCGCCCCATGTTTCCGTCCCCAACCAATGCAATGCCACTCCCAGTTTTTCCCTCCGCACTGGGAAACTCCTCTGCCCACTCTTTGCATCTGGTGGTCCAAATATCCGTCATGACTGTATTCCACGCCCTTTATCCAACTTATGCTGACCTTATTTCCGCCAGGAAATTTGGAACAAGTTTGGCGATAAGCACCACCGGATACTGTACATGCGAATGAGGCGTCTCTTAGCGATTCACTTCGAATGGCTCCCGCTTCCGCATAAGTGAACGCGCCTCCGCCCCTCAACTCTGGGATGCAAGCACCCGGGCTCTTCAAATATGTGTATGCACGTCAATTTAGGTGTGTTTAATTATAAATTGTCTCCGTTTGTTTCCCCATCCACCCACCCGGATTTTTCCCTCAATGCGCACCGTTCTGTTCCCGCGATTCCGCCCTTTTTTCCTGTATTATACGCTCAGACGTCAACGACCATCTCATCCCAATGTGCCAAGCCGAGGCATCTATCAACGGCGGAATCCATGCGTCAACTCCGTCACTGCGAGCGCTCCATCTCGCTCCGGCCTCCACATAAATGATCGCGACTCCGCCTTATAGCTCAGCTTTGTACGGATCAGGATGCATGCACGGAGGGAACTGGGGGAGTTTACTGCCCTCGAGACTACGCAGGTGAGTTCTGTTTATCTATCTTCCGCCGTGGTCCCAGTCATCCCTGTGCGTTTTTCCTCCATGCACAAGACTCCGTTTCCGCTGTCGTTAAATCACGCTTTACGTGGCGTTCATTCTAGAAGACCCACGTATGCATGCCAATCTTAGATATCACTGATCCTCATTTTCTCTCGTTTCGTTCCGCCGTGCAATTAATTAACAAAGCGTTAGGTCCAGCCGTGATTGTCTTCTCATCCATGTCTATGGCGCTAAATGTCGCTTGGGAGCGTTGGAGATAATGGCGGGGTTTTCGCGCACAGGTGCGTATCCTTTCTATTGACTCGTATTTTTCACTGACCTGAATCCTGGCAATATTAATCTTTACAACGCTGTCGGCCACGACCAGCCTCACCGATGCTGTTGAAATGACGAGCCGCTGCGCTGCCCCGGGACTTCACCCAGTCGAAGCGCTTCATCGACATCCGTGCAGGCGTGCGTCTTCCTTGGCCCCGTGCCTCGCCGTCTCGTCCGTTTCTGCAAATGCCGATCCGGTAATTTAGCCTCAGTGTGACTGAGATGAGCCACAGCATTTCTCCACCGGCATCATTCCTTCCGAGCCAATAGAAACGAGGTCGTATTCCTTCAGTACACCTGTAGTCCTCGTTCTCACCGCTGCTCCGTAGCTCTGCCGCGCGGATTTGTTCTCCCGCTATCCATCCTCTGCACTGCCCTTTGTTGACGAGGCCGCTTTGAGCCTTCTGGCTGTGATGGAAGATAGCACTGCCGGTCTTCGGCTTGCTAATTCTCTCAACGTCGTCCACGTACCTGTGCCGTTCTGTGACTCCTCTGGCAAATGTTTTGTTTCGTGGTTCTTCTCGTCCTCGTCCGATTTCCCTCACTCTGATCGTTGCTGAAATTCAGCTATCATTGTTCGTCCAGAACGAATCCAAGATCTTCTCGCCTTTCCAGTTCCAGGCTAAGCAAGTTCTCTAGATCTGACCCTCGCCCCGATGCCCGTAATTTCAGTTCGTCCAGTTTTCCTTGGTCTCAATCTCATCGGGAATTCATGACTCGGTTTTATGCAGAGCGGATAACGTTCCGGCGTTCAATCTATCCTGCTTCCGCTCGTCATGTCCCAATCACAGCTCTTGCTAGTTTTAAACAGTTCTCGGTAAAGGTTGCGGCAAGAAACGACCAGCGAAAAGCTGGACCTCAAATGAACCTGAAGAAGACTCTGTCTCTGGCTGCCCAGCCGCATTCGATTTATATCCACATCAATGAATGGGTTGGTGGGATCCTCAAGGGCGGCGCTGCACGGCCAGTGCGCACTACTCGTCATATAGGGCTTTTCAGAGTTGAACATGACCTGGACAACATATGTTCTTTTCTCTTTGAGCTGGAACCATAGTTTTATCAGCCGCTTCCCTGTCCAACTCCGGACGCTCACTCTCAGGATTGCTCTTAGCGATTCGCACTGGTACCGGAATGAACCTCGCTCCGAGCTTCCGACCTTCGCCTGGATTTATAAAACGCAGGGAGCATGAACGCATGGCGGCTTCATCGTGCGTATAACCGATTTGCGACTGCCCCTTCTTGGAGGATCGCCCAGTCCGTACCACGGCATTCGCGTTGTCTTAATTTCGGAGTAGGCAATGTCACTGACGGCTATGCTGTCGCCTGACGGTTTATCTATTTCGTCGCTCCATTTGTTCGAAGTCCATGCCGAGAACAACGCTCACTTGGCAAAGTATGGATTCTGGAATGTTCAGATCCACAAGGACATCCATCTCACCTGACCCGGGAGTCAATTCCCTTCATTCCAATGCGGATGTCGTCAATCAATAGGTTGCGACACAGCCTGGTGTTTTTGATACTTCTAATGGAGAGTGAGTTCTGATTGAGTCCATGAATGCATACGGAAATCCAAATAGTTTGTGAATACTTCTCTGTTTGTGAAATGGGAATCTTGACTGGCTGGCAAGTCTGGCTGGCTGATTCAGTAAGTTTAGACTCTTTGAATTAAAAAGTATGCACGTTTTCAACTCACATTCAGCGATGCCCCGTTGATACCCGGTAGAATAAAATCGCGAATTGGCATATCGTATCACCCATGTAGTTTAATCACGTCCTCGCCGCATCGAAAGCAACGCACTGGCAATACGGAATATAGATACATTCAAGGATAGACACGCCTGCTTATTTTTGCACCCTCGTTAGTATTCCGGTTTTACACCCCCCATTAATATTCACTGGGTAATTTAATTCTGCTACACCGGTTGATTTACGTTTACACGATTCACGCTTCAGTCGAAGTTTGGTTTCTAGAAAGAGGTGTTGGTCAGTTAATTCAGCGGCAAGAAGAGACCAGTCTGAAGGCAGTGGGAAACAATTCGAAGAGCGAACAAAACAATTCGGTGAAACGACAAAGGGAGAGGGGAAATGAATGATCCGAAGGACCTGGAGAAACAAACGGACTGACCCGAATATCCCCAAGCTCCATAGGATGTTCCGAGTACGACATATTCATCTCGCGCACGACGTGCACCTTGAGGGGGTTGTGGCTGTTGGAGCGGTGGTGTGACGGTGTCGAGGCCTCAGGGAGGTGGAGGGACTGCATTCCATGCCCGTTGTTGCTCCTCGCACCGTCGTTCATACGGTTGTTGAACACCGCGATCAGGCAGTTGGTGTATCTGCCACGGTTGATCAGAAACGGTTTAGCATTAATTTTATCGGGACGCTTGGCGGGAGAATCGCGAATGGACTTACAGCTTGCCGATAATAGCTGTTCTGTGAATGGGAACATTCAACCAGGGTCAGTCGGTGGAAGGAAAACGGCTACTGGGGAAGAAAGGGAATGTACGAACGGGGGTACGACGAGTGTTGAGTGTTGCTATGGAAGTTAAGGTGAGCCGACGATAACGGACGCCTGGGAAAATGCTCACAGGCACACCCCAAAACAAGATGAGTGCAATCACAGCTACGCCGGCTGTGAATTCACGTGTGAGTGAGTCGTTATCGGAAGCAAAGTGCGCATCCCGACTTACCCGTCAGGGCATTGGTCTCGACGATGAGGCGAATGGCGCGAGTTATCAGGCCGTGCGTTGCGGGGAGGGATGTTTTTCTCTCGCGGAGGAGCTGAAGGAAGGCAGGCATCACCGGCGTTAGTATATGGTCCAAATGGGTGTATTATGGAGCAGGGACGCACCACCCAGGCGAGCACTCCCGCAATCGCGACATCGGCGACGGCGCCGCCCACAAGCCATACCGTCTGCGCGACGACCTCGGTGCTGATGAGCGAGAGCTTGCCCAGTTTATGTGCCTGAGGAACGAACGATGGGCATCATGTGGAAAAATGACGCGTCACACACACCCTGACGGCGGTGACGATCCCCGCTGCGCATTGCACCAGCGAAACCTGCAAAGGTCAGTCAACACGTAGGGAAGATGATGCGGAGGCAGACGCACGACGAGAATGAGGGCGGGGATCACATAGCCCTTCCGGAGGTAATAAATGCGCCAGCAATAGAATGCCTGCACGACGAGAGATATTACGGCGTCGAGAAGGGGAACATCCCATGAGTTAAGGAAGGTTTCGTCGAGCGTCTTCATGTTTCCAAAGCCATAGACGAACCAATGGAATGCGTCGGCGGTGATCAATATGGTTTGCAGCACCTCTAACAGGGCCAGCCCGTATACTGCGCAGGAAAAGAAGAACATCAGCAGCAGAAATTGTCGAGTCCAGCGTCATTCACACACCGAGGGCCTTTATCGCCGGCCCGTCATTTGGGAAACTGGTGTGGTAGAAGTCTGGAGAAAGGTCGGCGGATAAATTGAGGTAGGATTGGATGTACGCGTCAACCACGCACATATTTGGGCCGCCAATAATCCCATGAACCCCCAGTTGAGGCATATCCCCACCATCTTCCCGCGTCGTCCCGTCAGTGCGAATTTCTCCACCCCAAAAAAATGCGACGCACCGTGGGCCCCGTACTGCAAAAAACGAATCGCTTGTCAACAGATATTCATGCTCATAGTGAGAGTAGGCGCGTACATCATGGCGATATCTTGGGGGATGCCGGGAACGGACATGGTAATGACTGGAAGGCGAAAAGCTCGTCGCGGGGGTATATAAGTGAAATCTGTGAAATTCATTATCTCAAGCGGCCCTGATCGACTTACCGAGATGTTCAGATGCTACCAGATCTCTCGCATCTATAGCCCCCGCTCGTTCGCGGCTATTTTTGCCTTTACTTTTACTTTTCCCTCGCCACTTCTTGTGAGCATGGTAGCAAAATCCACTTCGTCCTGGCCCAAATTGATGGGAGGTTCAACTGGTTGAAAGTCGGCAGGAAGGATTTGAATTTTTCCAGCGGCGACAGTTTGGCTCGGCTCAAGATGAGCCAAGAAAAGCGGTGCCAGGCCCATCAGCGGCGTCTCATTGACTGAGCGGAGAAAAAAAAACATGTGCAACCAACCGTTAGTTCCCATGCGCTCGTCCACTTCCGGCCACAACCACGCGCCGTCGGTCTATATCCGACGGATAAGGGCGAGGATAATTCGGGCGTTGTAATCGATGATGCTGCTCATCAGCTTCTAGTCTGTCGTCAGCCATTTCTTTATCACCAGTTGGTCTCCATTGCCCACCAGAAATGGGCCTTCAACTGACCCCGCTGCCCCTTCCAGCGAGCGCTGACGCGTCCAAGTTCGCACAATTCGGGCGTGAAGTTGGTGGCGTGGATTCAGGCAATCTGACCGGCGAGCAGTTTGAGGAAATCCGAGATGCGCTGTACAAGGTGAGTTTTTTTCCGGGGGACAGCATGGAATGTGGCTAACGGATTTAGTACGATGTCTTGCTATTCCGAAATGCGACGATGAGTCCCGAGCAACAGTACGCGCTGACCAAGGTGAGTTTCGCGTCATGATCAATGCGAAAACTACGACTCACGAGTCCCAGGCATTCGATCCCGCGTCAGAGAGCTACGGGCACGGAAACAACAAGACCGAGGGAACGCAGAAATCCATCCTCCATCCCGATTTGAAGACCATCCCACGCGTTCCGCAGGTCCAGCTCATCGGCAACGGCACAGTCTACAACCATGAAGGGCTCGCGGAGGCAAAGCTCAAACATCCCTCCCACCAGACGTTCCACCAGACCGTCATCAGGGCGGAGGACGAGGCGAAGGGCTTCACGCGCTTCTACCGCTGGCACATCGACGCCGCATTGTACGATTTGTCCCCGCCGCGCGTGACGACGCTCTACGGACTTATAGTCCCGCGCGGCGCACCTCAGGTCTGCCGGTACGACGACGGAACGGGTGACGAGCTGCCTGTGCCGCTGGGCACCACGGCGTTCGTCTCGGGGAAGACTATGTTCGATATCCTCCCGCCGGAACTGAAGAGCGTCGCCGTTCGAACTAAGGTCAAGTACGCGCCACACCCATATGTCTGGATGGCGCCCGCACATGCGAAATCGACGGGCTTGGGGATCGAATGCGAGGGGCTGGAGATGGACGTGAGCGAGCTGCCGCCATGGGAGGAGGTGAAGTGCAAGGTTCTTCCGGTGGTGCGTGCGCTGAAGTTTCTTCCCGCTGGCTCAGCTGACTGAATCGAGAGTAGTTATGGAGGACGCCGGGATCAGGCGCGCTGGCGTTCCAAGTGCACCCCTGCGGCGTCGCAGAACTGCTCATCAGTCCACTCCCGGACGGCGCGACGCGCGAAGACGCGCTCTATCCCGACGGTGCCCACCTCACCGACCTGCGGGAAGTGCGCGAATTATTATACACGATGCAGAGACCCGCAATCGCGCCACCGGTCCGTCAAACCGTTCCTCCCAATATTCCTACTAATGAAGCAGTACTCACCGAATTTTCAGCTCGTCTACCCGCATGATTGGTACGCTCCGTGGAGCATCCGCATCTACTGAAAAGAAGCAGTATCGCTGACGATTTCCTGTAGGCGCGAGAACGACTTCGTACTCTTCCATAATCGGGGCGTGCTGCACAGCGTCGTAGGCGCATTCGCACCGGACCAAGTCCGTGCGTTCCACCAATGTAACCTCGCGGCGTCGGATGATCCTGTGGGTCCTAGCGCTGAGGATGTACAGCGATGGGCATAGATCTAAACGTTGGACACCGACATTTACATATTCCAGTCGTCGTGAATTGTTATTGCATGGCTCGGTCGTTCATTGACCCGACACGGGTGGTTCGATGCACTATCAGAACGGCAAAGTTCGAAGCCTGATTCTGGTCTTCGTTGGGAAAGGAACGAGGCACGCAGATAACTCGTAGGAACGAAGCACATCCCAAACATTCTTGACGTGCGTCGAGGGCCGAGTTTGTGAGGTTTTTCGGCGGGCTGCGATGAATCCATTCGTTCGGGATTGATGATGGTAGCGCTCGAAAGTGGAGACCGAACAAGAATCCACACTAGTTCAAGTAGTAGTTGGGCAAAATACGTTGAATGAGAGCTCAGGGCGGAGGGTGCTTCAAAATTTCAATTCACGCACGAAATGTACTGGAATTGCCTGAGAGAAACCCATTGAATACCGGGCAACGAAAATATCACTGTTCACGGGAATTAGTTGCCCTTGAACCCGACGGGACTGTGAATAGGTAACCAACCTTATAGGCTACACGACCAATTGATTACCGTAAACGCGGGGAGCACTCACCATTGGCGAATGTGTCTCGCGCTCGGCGGTAAGATAGCCTCGAGGATCTCCAACCATGTGTCCTCCTTCTTGTCTTGTCCAACCACGTACACCGAGGGCCTTTAGTCGATCCGGGTCCCGACTCCAATGATCGTCAAGCTTGGGCGTCAAGACTGCTCTTCTCCGTTCGTGTTCCTATGACCTTCCTTGGAGTCGGAAGCCTCATCCATGACCTGTCGCACAAGAGTGTGGCCGGATCCGCAGAGGCCATGGGCTAGGGTAGGCGAAACAGAGTGGATGGCTGCGTTATGGTGAGAAGCAAGCCGATGAATTGATCCGTGGATGAATTTGCACAGCCGTCAAACCACTTTTGCTTCGTACGTCGATGTCGGTCTAAGCCAGTCTAAGCCAGTCTGAGCCGCCGGTCCTTCGCCTAGCCGGCTTTCAAGCTAATCCTCGCGGTCTCCGCCTTCCTTTTCACCCAGGACTTGTCTCCTCTCCTCAGGTTTCTCATCAGCTCTCGCAATCCCGCCCCTCCCGCCACTCACCCCTTCTCTGCTCACGAATGAACGACATTGCCTCCGCACTCTCCCCTCACTGCGCGCCCTTCTATTAGTCCCGATCACCTCCGTCGTCCGCCTGTCGTCCTCCCGCCTGCCGGTCTGAATGGGTATGAGAGGAGAGGATGTGAGCCTATGGGCCTGCGAGGAGCGGTCCTCTGAGTCAAGGTGCGGATCTGTCCGCTTTACGTCGCATTCTCCCTCCCTCCCTCCCCCTTCTACCTGTCTTGCATCTGCCCTCCATCGCGTCCGCATGCCGGTTGTGCGACGTCACCGCGTCACCTCCCGCCTTCATTGCAATTTTCTCGATGAGTTATACTCCTCACGCCAACTGTCGCCACCAGTGTCCCCTGCAACGCAGTTTTATATCCCTCCTTGTTCTTCTCCTCCTTCTCTTTCCCAATCTTTCGGCCCTGTAGCTCTCCCGCCATGCTCGACTCCTAGGCCTCCCGCCCCACGGACCCTTCTTTGCTCACGCGCTCACGAATGAACAAGATTGCCTCCGCGGCCGCACTCTCCTCCCACGCGCTCCCCTCCATCATCTCCGCTCCGCTCTTTGTGCGTTCATTGTCCGCCTCAAGACGCCTGGTCGGATGACAGAATGAGATTTGTGAGGAGCGGTCGTCTGACTCCGGGTGCGCATCTGCCTGTTTTACGTCTTGTTCTCTTCTTCTTCCGCTCCCTCTTTTCATTACAGCCGTCCTAACCTTCCATCTTCCCTCCACCGTATCCGCACGCCGATTGTGCAACGTCACCTCCGCCTTCACGTTTCCGGCCGTGGTGGTTTCCTTCGTCGTCGTGCATCTTCGTTATTCTCGTTGCAGGTTAGTACTCTCGTAACCTACTCGACGTATCGCTAACATGATCCTCGAGCTCGCAGACCCGAAGCATGCAATTCAATCCGCAAATCTCCTCTCCCCAGCGGGCTCTGTTCCCCGGAATCACGATGCCGCATCCCTGACCTCTCAAAAGATCACCGTTCGACTATGCAAGATGAATCATTTTTAACCCGCGCGACGGGAAAGATCTCCTCTTCTCGATGTACGTATTTGCCTCGCTATGAATTGCTTCCATTCATGTATCTTGCGTTCTCTCTGTTCCTCGAGCACCGGGGCTCTTGGGTGTCATTTTCTATCCCCTTCCGCTTTTATTCCATTCCCACCTGCAGGATATATCCTTGCTTGCTCACTCGCTTCATTTTCATTTTTCCGTCGCGGTCGCCGGGCAGCCTTCGATTGTGACAGTTCCCCGAGCTTGATGCACTCCGGTCCCAGCGCAAAACTGCGCCGTTCAACCCCTTCGCGCCGACTCCATTTCCTACACTGAGCCCCTCTCAGCATGCCATCGCTCATTACTTATTTTTGGTCTTTCTCTCGGGATCCCGGCAACACTGTGTGTGATGCACAAACCTCCATACAGACGACGTTGGCATCGGTTCACACGGGACATGAATACTTGATATCGTATGTACACCTGCGGCGTCCTCCGAGTCCCCGAACCGCAGCTAAAATCCTTGGTTCACAGCCGGCTGTTTCCGCGGAAATGACACGGCTCCTTGTACTCGGAGCGTGCGCACATCTATCGTTACCCGTAAGACTGTCACGCTAAATTCGCCGCCAACGCTCACGAAACGTCGAAGAGATGAGGGCATTAATCATATCCCTATCAACATTCGCTCGAACTCGTGGGATGTATAACGTTCACCTTCACCAGCGGCCTTCATTTGCAGTCACGAAAGTAGTGCTAAACAAAATTACCCAGCGCTTCTATCTGACGTTGTTTTAGTTTCTCCACACATCAACGCTTGAACAAGCACCTCACCGCGGCGGATGACGCCTCAAGGCTGGGCCACCGAATTTAAGATCAGTAGATGCCAGTTCTGATCCAGTTCTGATCACTTTTCGCCTCCCTCGGGTCCGTGTATCTTCTGCATCCAAATTCATAACTTGATTCTAACACACACATTACTTCCTCCGGCCCTCTCTAATTTGAACGCAGGCATGCCTCTCAGGAGACCCGGTTCTTGACTCACGATATCTTTTATTCCACGCGCAAGGGTTGGCTCTTCGATCTGCTGGCGCAGGTCACCGAATCGATATAGTTCAGGCCCTTCATTCCGAATTGTCGGTCACGAACTGGACCGTGCATCCAGCGTTAACTAGATATTGGCCCTTGTAGTTCATGCCCGTCTCCTCTGGACGGCTGTCGGCGCGGGTGGGTGGTCAATTCCGCTCTCTGCTCGTTTTGGACGTCTTATAGGGAGGCTCATTTTTCGGCAGATGAGTGTATGCGTTCCCTAACTGTCGAAAGCATCGTCCTTCCGTATCGTTTAGGTTATTGAATAGTTTGAAGGACATCCCAGTTCGACGCGCGCATATCTTTTGAATGGACGGTACCAGGATGAATGCGACTGTCAGAATCGCAGCTCCTGAATCACCGTCCGATATATCTCAGTTCCTATCAGCATCTGGCACCCTTCCGCAACCACTCTCTCGCGCTGCAGCTACTATCACACAAGTCTGTCAAACGTTCGAGTGGATCGACCACTGTTCGGTTCCAGTGCGTATTTTGTAGCGATCCTTGATGATTCATTCATGCTTTCGAGAGTACACTACAAGATTTACGATGACAATGCTAACGATCCTTGTCTCGGGCGGGTTGACGTACCCTAAATCCCCATTCCACACACCATCAAGGCGCTGATCAAAGCTATCTGCGAGCGAGAACGGCTTCGACTAACGTTTTAACCTGACAAACGCGAATGAGGGTATGGAACCACGAATGCTTTTGAAGCACCGTCTCTCCCTCCCTCTCTCGCCCATCTTCCACACAGATTCTCACTCCCGACGCCGTTTATGGAGAAGCACATGGAGAGATAGGCCTGGTCGTCTTATGGCAGTACGTGTCTCTACTCCTTTTCTCCCGCGCAATCCCTCCCTCTCTCCCCTTTTCCATTCCATCCCACGTCGGATCACCTCCATTGGCGTGGCATCCCATCCGCTAAATTGTACAGCATCATATCCTCCCGCCTCCAATCCCATTTTGACAGAGATCATCCTCGCGACTTTATTCACTTATCCGTCGTCCAACTTCCATCCTCTCTAATCACATCTGTGTCCAATCAGGCTGAACACAAGCCACCCATAGCTCCCGTCTGTTAATTTTAACGCGGTTTCGGTGGGAGACCGCGCGGTCTATAATCCAGCCACTCAACGTTACTCGACAGCGAGTCGCGCCCGCAGACAATCAACTATTCGGAGGTACGCACACTATATCATGTCTCAATTTCACTGCTAACAATCTGCGCAAAGTCTCCATTTTGTTCAACCCTACTTGGCTTTTTCATCAAGCAATTCACGACGGATTTTGTTCCTGCAAGAACCTCGGGTATGTCCCCGTTCTTAACGCGTAATGACATCATTCCAGCGGGTTTTCTTCCGGGAGAAAACCGCTCGAGACCAACGCCGTTGCACTTGCGATGGGCGTGTTCCTCCGACTGTTGTTGTGTTTCACGCATCGCGGAGCCGCCGACATTGAATACGGGACGGACCATTTGCGCACTTCCAATTCCAGCTCAGGTAAGTCTGAGTTTCAAGCAAATCCGTTCATTGACGAGTTAATTGCGAAATTTACTGACATATAATTGTACTTACATGCACGCAGGTCTACATTCAGCACGCTTCGTAGTTGTTCCGCCTCCGACTCGACGCGTTTCTCCCGATTCCGACACGACGAGGCTGGCCGTTGTGCCTCGAGAACTGCTCGCGATTTCGAACGACTCGGACTGCCCGCCTTGGCATGAGTTCTGGGTCTGAGACGCGTATTCCGCATCCTGCGTCTACTCAGAAATCGATACGTGTCTGTTCCGAACCGCAGGTGGATGCGCTAACGTCCGAACCAATGTCTAGTGAGTGCTGTGGCAACGCTTACGGCCTCCCTACAGGTTCCGATTTTCCTCCGCATCGTATGCCAAATCCATCGTCCACGATGTGAATGCGCGAGGTCACAGTCCCTTTTGGCTACTACCGCGACCACGACATTCAACTGGCCATTTCGCGAACCCCGGCATGTTCAAAGCACCCAATTATGCACGATCGGGCCCGAATCATCCCTCAATAAATTCGAACGTTCTCTCGGTCCGCATTCACTCCCCGACGTCCTTTGAACGTGTTTCTTCTCTCTTATCAGAACTTTTGAGCACGAGGAGTTGGTCCTGACGAGCGACGGGCAGCACGAAGTTAATATATTGTTGTTCCTTTTCTTGCGCACACTAACTCCACGAGCCAGGTGAATGAACATAGCGATCACAATTCAAACTACGCCGCATCATTATTCGCCGTGTACATACTGTAGGTGGCATTCCAATGGGCGTTCGCTTTTCGAGACTACGGTGTGACCTTATACCCCCCTCTTGCTGGTCTGTTTTTGACAGCGCGTCTTAGAGAATCAATTACGGTCCTCGTGTCAGTTTTTCGCTGTTGTTACCTTGCCAGATAGCTTTTTCTCTTTAGGATCGACACGGAATTGCCAACTTGTTGTCTCTTCTGATCTGTCCATCCTTTGACTAGCGCTGTTCAGGCTAATTTTTTGCGCTCAGCATTGAAAGCCAGAGCGCCTGGGAGCAGGGTTGACAAGTCCCTTCTCAGATGTTCTTCTTTATTTCCTCTTTCCCGAATTCATATCATGGCTGACATCCGGAACGAGGTGGAGACTGTCGGAAGGCTTCGTTTGAACTATACTGGGCGTTTCAGTATTTATCCGAGCCTCCACCTGAACCAGACTCATCCTAGATAGTCCATGCAGAACCGTCACACGCCATTGTATCACGGTTTAAAGTATGGCCGCTCGTGTCTGTTTATCGTCTTGATTGTTCAACGGCTGCGTTCGATTTTTCAGCTCACCGTCCCTCTGTATCTCCCGGTACGTCTTTCTCGTTCGTGAATCAATATCTTGTCTGACGCTCCAGAATTATCGACGCCTCGCACCAGTCCTCCAATTCCATTTTCCACACACCAATGTATATTCAGTGGGGTAGTCTGCAATTGTTCTCCAGAGTGAGATAGTAATCTTCCCGGTAATTTTAATCCGATGCGTCCAGGTTCATGCAACCTGCATTATTCGGATGTCGTGCACGGTGCACGTCTGCACATGGTTATGCTCTCCACCCCGCGTCGGCAGATCCTCGGGGTTCGACTCCCCGCGTCCGAACTTCTAGCTTCCGTCGCGCCTTTCCTTTTCGTGCGCCTCGGTCCCTCCTTCGAATTGAAATACCAACGGCACCGATCTACTAGGGTCTTCAATCTTGATTTCGGTACCATCCTCCCTGGATAGGAGATTACTAGGCCAGAACTTACGTAGTTTGATTGGAGCTCGTCTTTCAAATTCTGTGGATTCGGAGCGGGCACAGTGAATTCTTTTCCGCCAAGGCCAAATCAAGGCCTCATTTCTGGCGGTGCAGATGCTAAATATGGCGGGGTGAGTGACCTACCGGGCGTTGGGACATTATTCTCTGCTGTGAGGTAGTTAAGCGCCCTACGGAAATAAATGACTCACCTCAATTGCCTATGAACACCAAATCGAACCCCATAAGACGGGAGCCTGAAAAATCACTAGTGTCCTCACCGACTCAGACGCGGGGAGTCGAACTCCGTTCGTCTGCAAAGTTTTGTAACTCAATTATCAGATTTCAAATTTAAAGCAGGAATGCGCCGCGCACCACGCCCGAATGAATGACCCTGTGTGATGTTGGTAATCCCGGAGAGCGATGGGAAGGTATCCCGTAACGATGAGCAGGAGTGGCCCAATTTCGAGTGAACGTGTAGATCTTCCGAGGTAGGTAGAGCTATTAGTCCTATCAGTCTCGAACACGACCACGGGGCAGAAAAAATAACCTCGCACCCGTTTCAGCAACAAAAACGTCTCGAATCTCGTCACTCCGACGCGGGGAGTCGAACCCCGTCCTTCTGCCAACTGTAGGTCATCACAGGAGTCCCTTTGAAAGCAGATGTGCATTGCGCACCACGCCGGAGTTGAGAAAGACGTTTCGAGGTTAGCTGTATCGCAGAGGAGAGAGCACCAGAAATGCTGGTACCTGGCAAATAATGGGCTGAAGTGTCATCTGTTTATATCGATGCGGATTGCAAACATACCTTGTTTTCCAGTGGTACTACCCCGCAACGAGATCTGCAAAAAATCGTAGGTGCAAAATGATTAACGCACAGGAATGAAAAAACCTTGTATGTTACAACTACGTCGGGCGCGGGGAGTCGAACCCCCTTGGTCTGGTAACAAATCCTTTCCTCGAACATGTAGTCCAGAAATACACCCTGTACGACGGCCGACAGTATTCCAGTCGGTGAGCCGAAAGTTACCCAGTGTTTTTGAAGTGCCGGTTAATATGTGGAAGCGAACGAAGAGGTGTAGAGGAAAGGGGAACCGGTTGATGATTGGAGGCGAACCACGGACTCGGCGTGATAATGGCCTTCCGAGTTATCGTTCGGAATGCGGACGTCCAGGGAAATAATTGAAGACGATAGACGGAATGCATGTTCGTGTTGAGTATTGCGAGCGGACGCCAGCTGCCGGAAATCGAGTCCATAACAGGCCGCAAATAGATCCGGAAGAACGCGATGGCACTGATGAGCGCACGTAATACCCAGCGGTGAAAGCAAAAATTGGATCCGACGCGGTATAGTTGGCCGCGAGCAGTCGACCCACTAGTCTGGCAGCGATAAGCCCGCGACGGAAACCACAGATGTACGCCGTGGACTCCTGATGACGTGCATTAACGTGAGTTTCTGATTGTGGTTTGCAAGTACAAACAACTGTTGACCGGAAATGCGGAGACAAAGGAAAATGAGGTGGGACCACGGGGGCGTGAGAGTCTGAGTAGTCGGGAAGCAAGGAAAGAGTTGGGTGTCGCACGAGCAGCGGCTTTCTGAGCAAGTCTCTGGAGAGGAGTTGAAATCTCCTGTTATGCCAGACAATTCAACCAGAGTACCGGTATTGAGGTCGACTTGCAATCGGTCAGGGACTGGTGAGGGGGAAAAAAGGTGCGCCACGGCAGATAAGGGCGGAGGCGGGGAGTCAAGCCCCAATGATCAGTCAGAACTTCAAACTGAGGCCTCGCTAGCATTATTGAGTGCAGAGGCACTCCAAGTACCACGTCCGATGTGATGAAGCTCTTCGAAGTCGGTTGAGTTGCGCCAAAAAAAAAAGATGCGGCCCATTTGGGGAGGGCCAAAAGGATTCCCCGAGTCTCGCGTGAGGCTGCAAGTGGCCAAGATCCACAGACCGGGGAGTTTGGATGTAAGTCATAGCTGAGACCTGGAGCCAATTTTGAAGGAACACCGACAATTAGTGGTCAAATCAATACAAGCGGGGCACACAGGATTTTGAAACGTTTCTTGCGCACAGGAGAGGCGTTTGGTTTGAAGATTTCAACTTGAATCGCGGGTGGCTTGCGGGATTGGACGCCCGGATACAGGGAGCGGCCTTTCGACGGTGCAAGAGACGAGAGATGGTGATGGCGCGTCACGGATCACGGATCTGTGATCCTTGGATGACGCATCCTGCCTCAAAACGCTCATGTCGCGCGATTGAAGCTCGACTATGCTGCACTCAAGCTAGCCGCTCGCAGTCTCGACTCTCAATCCACCCGACCGCCACAGCTCAGCGCCAACTTCTCACTCCCATCCGCCCCGTCCGTTGCCCCTCGCTCTCCGCCCACCACGTATCCGCCAACCAACTCCGTGTTCCCTCCACGCCCGCGTTCCCGTCGCACAGCACATCCTTCTGCAGTATTATCCGCTCCAATTGGCGTCTCATCACACACTCACAAAGCCTGCGGTACGGACACTCCCTCCTTTAGTCCCCCTCCCCGCGCTCCCCTTATTCACTCTGGCCAGATCGACCGTCTATTAAAGCACGTCCTTTCTTTCTCGTCCATTTACCGTCAACGACTTCTTCTGCAATACCAGTGCCTTCCACGACCTGGTTAACGACGGCCATCAATCTTTCGCACAAACAGATGCCGCATGTAGTCTTTACCGGTGCGTATCCCTGTTTCCTTTCGTCCTCCCAATACCGTATGCCTCCCTCCCTTCTTAACACCTGCATCCATCTGTCGTATTCCGTGTACTGGTGCGCCATTTTTTGCAACGTCATGATACTTCGTTAACTTTTTCTCTGCAGACTGCGGTGTCTAAGCCGCAACGGTCGCGTCGGAAAAACTCCGTGCTCGCGGTTCGGGCGTAGAACAGCATCTACCCTGAAACCTTGTCGTCTCGGTACGCTTTCATTCTCCGCTTCACTTGTCCCCAATGCGTTCATGTATATACTCTCACTGCGGCGCTTCTCCGCGGGAGCTCTCATGTCCGTCTCATCGACGACAATCCGCTCACAGATCACGTTTCCGCTCACAGATAAGCTGGATCTGTGACTGCCGTTGCGCAGAGCGCCTACCATTCGGAACATTTCAAGACTTGCCAGGCAATTATCCAGCAACACCGTACCCACCTGCGACGTTCCGTTGGCCATTCAATTTTAAGGCGGCGGTGATGTCCCTATCTTCGCGTACCCATGTCCACTACTGACCATCCGTTTTTCTCACAGAATACCCGCGCCCTTAATTATCATTGCTGGTTCGCGTTCCCACCTTCCGTCGAAGCTCCTTCAAGTGAGTTTTCCATTTGTCAATTGAACATTCCCAAATTCTCGTATTCCGCCTGTAAGAAGACTACTCTCGTGGGCGGCTCATGCGTGCAGGATTGACTCCGGAGACGTCTACTTCTCTTGACGAGGGTGTGAAGAGCTGGCCGCCGCAATTCCATTCACTCGTCATCTACGCGTTGTACGAACCTCGTAATACCATTCTCATGTCTCCCGGCTGACCCAACATCCAGCTCCGACTTGATCTTATTCTTCATTTTATTTGTCCGATGCCTTTAGGTTCATACGAGGTAAATTATTCGGACGTCGTGCACGGTGCACGTCTGCTGTCCGTACGTGTTGACTTCAACTTGTTGGCAGGTCTCCGGGGTTCGACTCCCCGCGCCCGAACTACTGGGAATCGTCAACCTGTTTTTCCCGCTGGTTACTAAAACACAGTAGTCGAGACCGAATACCAACTGCCTGTGAACCGACCATCCAAAGTCGCCAAACGTACTGCAGGTACTGATCTGCGGAAGCACCCATTCGCAATGACGCCATCAACCCACTCTCGGTATTTTCCTCCCTTTTCCGCAGACACTGCTCGCCGTATACCTTTGACTGGTATTTGGATTTGCAGTAGAGCGTGGTTGACAAAACGTAGTTACCGCCTTTTGTGGACTTCTTTCTAAACTCGGCGTCGAGAACAAGACTCTCTGATCGTTGCCGGTATATCCAGCAAGTCCTAATTCCTACTGCGGATTGTTTCGTTCGCCGGACGCCAGGATACACGAGTTTCTAACCAAGAGCAGCTGCATTTGTCAATGCATCGGTCTATACTCAGCTTACTCCGGGTATCTCCCTGCTGGCGATACCTTGGCAACTGTAGTGAGTACTGTTTCTCACTCGCTTCATACCATGGTCTTACCGTGCCGGGACTCGGAGTCGGGTGGTGATTCCCCCCGAAAGAAAACGGTCAGCATATGTTTGTTATGCTCGACTCACATTGAAAGACTCACATTGAAATTTGCAGAAAAAAAAGGTTCGATGTTCCTGCCTTTTTTTTCGTTCTTTCCTAACGCGCACACTTTCTTATCATCCTGGGTTCACTCCCCATATTTCAACCATGATTTATCGTTATCGTTCGGCGTATATCCATCACGTTCTAATTCCTACTGCGGATTGTTTCCTTCGCCAGGGCGCCAGGAGACACGACTTTTCCACCAACCCGAGCTGGGATTGTCCCTGTATCGCCATAAATTCAGCGCCACTACAGGTATTCCCCTGTTGCTGGCGATTGAGACCTTGGGCACCGCGTTGAATTCCGTTTTTACTGAGTTTATTTTGCCCTGCGAGCCTTTGATAATCCTAGAATCTATTCAACGTCCCATTTACGCAGTCAAAACTGTTGTTACACAGCTCTGATCTTTCGTAAGATCCACAACACGCATGTCTCGGATCGAATCACCAACCACATTTTCTCGTCAGACATGTCAGTCCTTGAGGCGAAAGAACCAACCACATAAAACTGCTTCCTTTGTGGCGAGGTCACTGTAGGCGTCGGCTAAGTGACCTCGACTTTGGGAACGTCTCTTATTGAAGAATGTGGAAGCAATGATTCGGAACTATTAGTGTTGAACTGTGCCTCGACTCAGACTCGGCTGTTGAAATGGCGCCGCACAGCTATGCGAGGTGGCGCAAGTGAACCCGAAAATCCGCCAGTCATCAGTGGCGCTCAGTGGCGTAATGCTTGTTGTATTAAAAGCGACTAGAAACCGCCACATCTCTGTTGTTCCCCCACTACATCGGCTGCTCGCATGCAACACCGCTCAGCTGTGCCTATGCTTGCAAAATCCCTCCAAGCAGGAGCAAAGGAGTGCATGAACATCGATTTTTCGCTGCCCGAAACTTTGTTTCAATCGGAGGTGGTTGCACGCCACTCGCATTTACTCCAACAGCCCGCCTGCCCGGCAAGGGACCCAAACGTCAGTCTTCGCATAACTGCATACTACCCACATGGGAGTTCTTCCCAGGTGAAATGCCATGTCGTCCCAGATCGGAAGGGTAGGCCAATCACGGTCGAGAAAGTTCTTCTCACTATTCATGCGATGTTGCACCAACGCGTCGAGGACCTGTTCAAAGGTGTTCCAACCACCCCTGCGGTCCAGAAAGGTCGTCGGGATAGGTTGGACGACTACAATGCTTCCCTGTGGCCGGAGACAACTACCACGACTGATAATCCTCTCCGGATCGATAGCCTACGAGGGTATGTCCGCTTTGCGGGTCTTCGCAAACCGGCTTCCAGCGTCGATCACGAGTGGCGCCTTCGTCTGGAGTTTGATCGTTTTTGTGGTCGAGAACACATTGCTCGTTTGAGCGCGCGGTTCATCATTCATTTGTGCCCACCACCTAAACCGTCCCCAGAGGACAGCAAATCCAGACAACCTGAGCCCGAAGAGCTATCAGAGACCCTCGCGATTTTCATTGCACGGGTACTTCATAACAGCCAATACTGCTCTAACGTTGTCTTCGGGGCCCTCTATATGTTGCAGCGCTTGAAATGGCGTCGTCAGAAAGACTAATCGGTTCAAGCTATCGTGGCTTCATCTCCGCCTTGATGCTCAGCGCAAAAACGTTGGGTGATCAAAGTTACAAGAATTACAACTGGGTGCTCATTGGCCAGAGGATGTTTGACCTCCTCGAAATTAATCAAATGGAGCGCCAGCTACTAGAGTTCCTCGACTGGCAATTGGTTTTGCCGGTACGGGAACTGTCAATATTCCGAGCGAGCATGCAGCGAGACTTCGGTTGTGATAGTACCTCGTATCCAACGTATCTGGAACCTGCGCAGATTTTGTCCGAGCAGGTCAGCAGCGAACCAGAAGTCTGGAAAATGACAGTGTCGAGAGATTCAATCACTCCCTCGAGCGCCTTCGAGAATGACAGTGCGGACTTTGATGAATTGAACCTATCCATGGTCGACAATATCTGGAACCAGCCCGCGGGCACGCGCAAGCCATTTAATCGCGTGGAGCCTTCTGGTGATTGCGCTTCTAGTTCCCTGGAAGTCCACGTTGGCGAGGAGGAACTTCGGGCGTATTTAATTTATGTTGCAGGGGTACATCAGTGTTGAGGGGTTGCAACTTTGGGCCGGCTTGTGAGCAGATTCAAATATACCGAGGGAGATTGGGGAGGGAGCGAAACGGCCGTGAAGTCTTAATTTTGTGCCGCCGAGATACGACGGAGAGGGCCCGAGAGCGTCGAAATTAAAATGCAAGTAAAATCAGTACGACGAGTGTGCAAATGTACATTTGAGGGAATGGGATCAATTACGTCGATCTGCTCTCCTTCAATTGTGGAGGGAATGGCAGAGAAAGGACACATAACGTCTGTCATTTCAGATAGCAAGGAGGATGAGATCTTGCAGTAATCAGCATCAGGAGTTAAACCCCGTTCATCTACGAACAGTATGCAAACTCGAGGCAGCACGATTTAAAGGTGAGGTGTGCCTGGATTTATGAAGACATGTTGATGGTCACCTGGAGGTAAAATGAGCGCAAATTGTACACAATAAAGAAAAAGACAAATATGCATCGACTTCTAGTGGCCGCGGGGAGTCGAACCCCGTTGGTCTGGCCCAGCACCGATAGCGTGTATAGTTGAACGAGGAGCGCAGCTGTACGCCGTGTACGATGGCCGATTACATGAAACTTGGTTAGCTGAAAGTCCACTCAGCGTCTCCAACAGATGGCAAAAACTGAGCTGTTGCTGCAAAGGACGAAGATGGTTGAGGGAGAATAATATGGAACAGAGATGATTGGAGGCCCAGCAGATACTCCTGATGCAGTACTGGCCTGGCTTCTAGGAATAATTTACAAAGCAGCCATCGAGCAAAGGAGAGAGAAAACGAAATGCGAGGTTGCGAGACTGAGCGAACGATGGGATGAAGTGAGGTCTGTATCGAGTGCCGCGGGGGGACGCGAGCTGCCAGGACTACAGGTCGCAAATCAGCCAGCCAGAGATCGATCATCCAAAAAGAGTGGATTGCTGTCAAGGATTAAAAAGCTTGAAGATTTCTCCATCGGCCGTGGGAAGTCGAACCCCGTTAGTCTGGCCATGAACTACACATTCCGTTCACAAGCAGCACAGATGTACACCGTGTACGACGGCCGATTGCATGGAAGTTTATGCCCTGTAAGATAAGCGAGCGTTCCTGAAGCCTGAGTGCGGTGTGCAGCGAGAATTCGGATCCGGCGTAACGGGAAAAGTCGTAAAGAACCGCAACGGGATGATGATTTGAGGCGCAGAACGGAGTCGTCACCGTAAAGAGACGAAGCCCGTCGCGGCGGGATATTGTGTGATTCGAATGGTGAGGAGAGATTTGCGTTGCCAGGCGGAGGTTAGAGCAGGAGCGGCAGCCTTTCGGTGCATGGGGGTAACGTCCTATTTGACCATATAAGACCGCCAGTTGAACGAAACCGGAGATTTTGACGTCGGACACAAGTATGAAAGGATGCATGGATAAAAAGGCAATTGACTTGGATGAGGTCGGACGGGGGGAGTCGAACCCCGGTCATCTGCAAGAAGTTCAAGATTTAGCTTACAGGGCACAGAGGTGCTCCGAGCACCACGCCCGATTGATTGAGGTCAAAATGAATTTCGCCCAGTGCCAGAACGAGTCTGAGTGGGCCGGGACTTGACTAACGAGTTTTCACGGTGGAGACATCGTTGACCGAGTTGCCAAAGTTCAGAAGACGACAGATCTTTTGGAGGTCGAGTACCAGAAGCAGAGTCCAGTACAAGTAGATCAAATGCTGAGGCTGGCGATTCGCTGATACACTTTGCCAGCGGGGCGAGTTGGGGGCGAGGATGGTGTTGTCCGAATGACTGTCCATGAGATATCAATATTGGGACGAAGGATGGAAGGGTTTGGAAAGCGTGAGTCGAATCGAGGTAACGTGGGGCTTTTGGTTCAGGGGAGACGACATTCGTCGATGGTGGGCAAGAAGAAGAAGAGGTTGATTGCGCATCAGTAATCTGTGATCCGCTGCATCACAAATTTGCGTCTTGCTTTTTTTCTGACACTCGTCTCAGATCTGGACTCTCCCTCGAATGCCTCGCGCTCTACTCAATAGTGTTCCTTTGCTTTGCCAGTCTAATCCAATCTATCCACGTTCCCTCGAAACGACGGAGCGGCTTGTATTTCAATCCGCCCCGAAACCACAGCGGCTTGTATCCCAATCCCAATCCCAATCCGCCCCGAGACCGCAGCTTGCCATGTAGTCACCGCCGCCAAAAAACGCACCGCGGCACCGTGATCTTTCGCTCGCCCGTCAAATCTCGCCACCTTCTGTTATCCTTCTCCGGTCCCAAAAACGCAGCCCATATCTGATTCAGTATTCCGCAGGCCACATCGGAAGTCGAGCTCCGGAGGCCTTGTGTTATAAGTGGCGAACTGGAGTTATTGGATCGCTGGAAGTTTCAATCCGTGAGTATTTCGGTCTCATTATCCCCTACCGTTAGGCAGATTACATCCAAATGTGGGGCCTTTGCAACGCCACATCTTTCCACATCCTTAATCAATTCTTTTTCATAGTTCCCTTCGATCTTGTCTAATCATCGCCATGTCTGATTGTTACCAAGTGCCCGCATAAATCAGTTATCGCACCGTGTTCTCAAAGCACTTCGGGCGCCAGACCTGACCCATGAGCCACGTTCCCCCTTGGTTAAAACACTGCCATGGTTGCGCGATCTTGATGAATTCAAAGTTTTGCGAGAATCTTCTCGGTATGTCTTCATCCTCACGTTGCTTATCTGCAAACCCTCTCATATGTACAACTAGTACGGACGAACCCTTATCGCTGCGAAACTTTCAAGTCCTCAAGAATCTGTTTCTAATCGATGATGGTCTCACAGTTAAGCTAGTCCCTTTCATGCAACAATAATATGATATATCCCCAAAGCGTCCGGCGCATTCATTCCGGCTTGAAGAAGAACTGTTAGTCCGACATCCTGGACATTACAGCTTGCGCTCCCACCTCGCCACGTCCATTCGACGACGTCCCACTCAGCTCCCGCTCTGAATCCTCCTCTCCGTGTCTTTCTTTCTATGTTGGTACCTCTAGAACAAACCTGCATATACGATCCTTCAAAACATCAACTCCAGTACGCCTCAAACAGCCCTTCGCCCCAATACATAAATACATCCGGTCTGCTCAACTAAGACCACTGGTGTGTCCTTGTTCGCCCCATGCTCGTTAATCAAATGCGTCACCGGTAGTGCTCTAAATCCTGCCTTCAAGCAGTGACTTTGGCACGCTAATCTGAAGATCCGTCAGTGTATCAAGCGTTGGTACGATTCCCTTTCTCCTCCGCCACAGTTCTCCCAGTTCTCTACGGTAATTTGAACCTCATTGCATGGGGGTGCTTAGATGTGTTCCTTTCAACTCTCGTCTCATCCACCATCCAGTTTTGAAGCCCTTTTCCGTCACCAGGTTCATATAATCCGGACCTCGTGCACGGCGCACCTCTGCGTTACATGCCTGAACGAGCGTCGTAATCGGTAGATCTTTAACGGGGTTCGGCTCCCCGGGTCCGAACTCCCTCTTCCGACCGTGTCTTTATTTCCCCTCGAGCCCGCCATACCGTTTCTCGAGCTGGAATACTGACAGCGTGTGGGCCGACGATACCAAGTGCTCAGACTGGTGCGGGTGCTACTCTCCTTGGCTGCTGAATTTCAAACAAGCTCAGGCAGGTTTCGCTGTGACGGAGAGCAGTCGGCTAGAGAGTCGACGGCTAGTTCCGGCACACAGGTTGTTGGTTGGTCGATCCAACGAGGTGAGTGTTGTGATAGTAATATTGACCGGGGACTAACTACGGACATCACAGGCTTATATACTACGGGAATAGGGGACTAAAGCTGAAGGAAAGGGGCAATGAGTCAAATGAGTGTTGTATCTTGGCGACGGCATTCGGATCGAGTCGGAATTATGGGTATGGCTTGACAGAAATAATATATCCGTTACATCCGCCCTCCAGGTCTTCGATGCGCGAAGACCTAGCAAGCTATAGTTCGCCTTCGTTGTGTTCAACTCTGGTATAATGTTCACCTTGAAATATCTTGCGTGCATCTTGAGCACGGTTCGGAATCATATCTTCGGAGTTCATCAAGTGGGTTTCTGAAGTGTTCGGCCCGCCCGAATCAGTCTTCTTCTGTTCATTGAACGAGTCAGCGTTGGGATGTACAATGGCATCTGGTTCCGCGGGTTCATCAGACGGATCAATCTTGATGACAGGTGGCGGTGCACCGTCATAATTCGCGTTTCTCTTCTTGCGTCCACCACGTCGCGCCTTACCAGCGTTTGACGCTGGCAATGCTTTCTGGCCTTGCCTCGCCGCGTGTAGGGGAGTATATCTTGTACTCTCACGCTCCGTTCCGGGCATCAGAGTCGGCCAACGGGCGGATAGTCTTTCAAATCTGCGCGTCCACATCAGACTTTTGACATTTCTATTGTGATCTTGTACAAGGCCAAACAAGGCCAAAAAAGATGCAACAAACCCACAAGCTCGCAACATCACAATGTTTCAAAACAAGCTCACAAGATAAAATTCTCCCCAAAAAAAACTTTTTTTCCAGCACTCTGCTGCGCTTTAACAGGCATTCCTGAGGAGGGTCTTTTTGTGTCCAACTTTTTTTTGATCTTGTGAGGTTGTCGACAAGCTCACAAGCCCAAACAAGCCGCACAAGATCACAATAGAAATGTCAAAAGGCTGATGCATTCAACGGCTTCGCTGCGTTCTCAATTTTCTCGTCACCAGTGCTCAAATCGGTATGTCCATAATCAAGCATGGCTCTCAACGACAGGATATTGGAATCAGGATCGGAACCGGAATTGGATTCAAGGGTAGAATCAAGTTCAATCTCGGAGTCGACATTCAAAGTCGAATCGTTCGCGTCAACTTCTGCATAGTGATCATCGAAAAATTCAAGTGGCTCCACCTCGCCCTCCTCGACTTCGAGAGAGATGTCAAAGCGTACGCTTCCGACATGCAACGTCTCCAGCACATCAGTACTGGCATAGAGCGTATCGCGCGAGTGCGAGCCGTGTGAAATATGCGCCGCGTGTGTTTCAAGTTGCGCGTCAGTGTTGAATCGCGCGGGCCTAGGCGTTGGACAGTCTCGGGCCAGATGACCGCGTCCGCCGCAGTTGAAACACAGCCCTTTGCGCATGTACTCTTCGCGTCGTCCCTGCGACCTGTACTGACCGTACCTATCATCCTCAGTGTGGACCTCAACAGCGGCTGCCCGCATCGTTTCACCGCGCGCCTGTTGCGCTTCAACGCGCCCTCCAGCAGACGGCGCGTCAACATCATCCTTCTGCGCCGGTGCGTCGGCGTCTCCTTCATTGTTTTCATTGTACTCTTCATCATATTGTTCATCATATTCCTCATCATCTTCCACATGATCATCGGCATATTCTGCCTCGTCTTCATCGTCGTTCTCAGACTGATCCTCAGTCTCAGAAATTCGTCGGCTTGTCTTCGCGAGCTTCACCAGTCGCTCTGCAGCGCTGGCAGCGGCAACGAGCTCATCCCAAGTCGCAATCTCGGGATCGACCTTCTGTCGATATACCTCGGACTTCATCTCGGAAGTAAGACTGTTAAACAGCATCACAATCTTTTCTTGGGAATCTTCCATGCCGATTGTGTTATAAATCTCAGACCATTCAGCAATGTGGGCGGCGACGTCTTTTGCACCCTGGAAGCACCGTCTCAGGCGCTTCCTTTGCTTGTTGCGAAAATCAACCGGGAAGCAAAATTCGAATAACTCGATGAAAAAGCGTTGAAGGTTCCAGTTCTTTTCGTCGCGTAAGACAACCTGATTATAGAAGTCGAGAGCTTTATCATCCATGAAATAGGAAACAAAGTAGACTTGTTGGTCCTCGGGAACACGGCCCATTTTCACGTAAGTCTTCGATTCCCTCGCAAAGCGCTGAATCGCATTTGCATTAGGTGCACCGTTGTAACGCGACGGCGGAATGGGCTTCAATAGCATCTTGCGCTTGCGTGCATGTCCTCGTTTGCGTTTGGACGACAAACGGCGACTCGAGACACCGCGCCGCATTGATCCAGACTCGTCGGCGCTCGATGAGCTGGAGCTTTCGCTCGAGCTCGAACTCGAACTATCTGACGGGTCGGACGCTGGCGGTTTGGATTTAGCGGATTGCGATGAAGTGCCACGCAAAGCCCTTTCAAAGAAATGCTCTGCGGCCATTCTGCCTGGAGTGACGCCCCTCAACTTGGGCGCCATCGGTGACTCGGACTTTGACAAGTCCTGTAGATCTTCCACTTTTGGTGGGTCTGATTCGGTGCGCTGCCTCACTTCCAACTCAGTGATCTTTTGAAGCAGCTGAGCGAGCATCTCCATTGTACGGAGATCTGTCTGGCCAGACATATTTTCGCGATTCGGTTTCGAATCGCGATCTGAGGCTTCCAAGCGCGAGTTCGGTTCAACTTTTTGAACCTGCGGCAGCTCTGCTTCTGGAGCTGCGAGCTTCAACTCTGAAGCTTTCTCTTCGGACCCGGGTGTTTTCCCGTCCGATATCAGAACCTGTGGAGGCGACTTCGCTTTCATAGCTTCTGGCTTCGGTCGATGCGGCGGATGTACATCTGCCAGCACCTCACGAGGCGTTGTCGTGCGCGCGTGGTTCTGAACGCGATGAATTTGCGCAAAATTCTCAACCGCGTTTCGCTGAGTATTTAAATCACTCAGTGTAAAATTCTCGAGGAGACTGACATCTCCCCAGTTGCCCGTAACGATGTTCTTCTCCGCACTGTGGGAGAAATCGTGTGCACGCGGCACCGCGGGACTGGACGACACAAACTCAGTGTCGCCTTCAAATCCATCCGCCAGGTACGCGGACTCAGGGGTGTGCATGCGCTGCGGACCCCGAACTTGGACAGGCTCCTGAACGTCGGAGCTGTCAATTTCTTCGTATTGTTCAGCCACTGCACTCGCACGCTTGCGAGTCAGAGCTGCTCGAAGTTGCGCAGCAAAAACTTCGTGGCGACGAACGAGAGACCTGAGCTCTTCTTGGCTCAAATTAGCGATAGCGGCACCAGTTGTGGCTCCCAAATCCGACATTTCAGAAACAAAACTGTGATTATGTTTGCTATGAGACGACGTGCTACGCTCGCTGGGACTGCGATTCATCGCTTCCCATCCTTGGGGTTCTCGCTGCGAAGCAGCAATCTCGTCTTTCGACGGACTCTCGGCAACAGAGGCCGGATTCACAACGCCAGAGGCATTGCACGATCTCACCACCGAAGTGATGGATCCCATCGACGGCGCGATGGGATGGTTCACCCTTTGGGAAGGGGACAGAGAATCGGGGACAGCGCCCGCCTCCATAGACCCAAACATCATCCGAGAGGGGCTAGAAAGAGAGGGCGTTCCAGAGTGAGGACCAGCGCGAGTGCCAGCACGAGTCCAGTGAGGTCGGTTCAAATCAGCATCCATAGTTAGCAGTTCAGTTTGTCGACAGCAAGGTGGTAGTCTCGGGGGATCGGCCAGAGGGTAAACCAGCAAAGCAGCGACGAGTATCGTTCACTCAAAAAGATGTGACGGAGAGCAGTCGGCTAGAGAGTCGACGGAGTTCCGGCACACAGGTTGTTGGTTGGTCGATCCAACGAGGTGAGTGTTGTGATAGTAATATTGACCGGGGACTAACTACGGACATCACAGGCTTATATACTACGGGAATAGGGGACTAAAGCTGAAGGAAAGGGGCAATGAGTCAAATGAGTGTTGTATCTTGGCGACGGCATTCGGATCGAGTCGGAATTATGGGTATGGCTTGACAGAAATAATATATCCGTTACATTCGCCATCTCTCCCTGCGCTTTTCGACAACGAGTTCCCATCCACGTGTCACACCTGCTCAACGTCGCGAATATCTAACTGTCTCGGACGTGGTGCGCCGCGCACATCTGCCAGTACTCCAGCAGTTGAATTGCCCTGTAGCAGAAGACCGGGGTTCGACTCGCCGCGTCCGGGATGCTATAGTTTGTTGAAGCTCTTTTTTCCACTCTCGGTTTCAACTTCTCTCGAGCCTCGGAACGTTTCACATGAATTTACAGGCCGAATAAACATACTTCGCAGTCGACCTTGCTGATCTCGGGCGGCAAAAGGGATAGAACCCAGTCGGAATGCAGCAGATTTCAAACATGAGTATCTTGCGGGAAGCGGCAGAATGGATGTTCGTTGTGAGTATTGGGGCGTCTGCGGCCTGAAGTCCTGTTAATCCCCAAATGCTACCGCGGTACAAGAAATTTAGCGCGAAAAAGTCACCGCATACCGAGTGGCAATCCAAAAGTTCTACGCATTGTGACTCGGATGCAGGGGTCGAACCCTGGTCATCCGCTAACGGTATGTAAACCTGAGAAAGGTTGAGGAAAGACAATCGAAAGAAAGCAGACATCGCACCGCACCACGCCTGAGTAAGTGAACATGGCGCGATGTGTGCTTTGCGGAATAAAATGGGACCGCATATCGCACCAGAGATCCAACCAAGTTGCAGGTATCCGAGGACGACGGGTTGAAGCATAATTCGGATTCATGTGCCGCTAGAGGTAGGGAGGTTTCTGGTACCATGCACGTGTAGACGTCAACATGAGCGGACACCGGCGTCAATGAAAAGGAATTTAGAGGGCTTACAGGCGGCGGCGGGGAGTCGCACCTGGGTGGTCCCGCAGGGATGCACCGACATAAACCCCGTTCAAGGAGCAGATATGTACGCCGTGTAGGACGGCTGATTGCATGGAAGTTGATGAGGTCAAGGATAACCCGGCGTTTCTGCAGCCTGTAGGGTGGGAAATATGGTATGAGGACGCTGTGAAACACGGACAGAACTCATACGTAGCTGAGGTTGATGACTGGATGCGGAGCGTTGAGTGGCAGACTGTCGCCGATGAGACTGGGCGGAAATATAGCTGTGCAAGAAAGGGGAAGTTGAAGCATCGTTAAAGTAACGGCTTTTTACTGAGAGTGTGATTAGGCCGGAAAATTCAAGCAGGTCGTCAATGCTAGTTTCGAACTCACCATGCATATATGGACTGCTAAGGGTAAAAGAAATGCTGCGTGTACAACAAGTTCGGACGCGGAGAGTCGAACCCCGGTCATCTGTTAGAACTTCACACTGATGCATCGCTACGTCACAGAGTGGAGAAGGGCTCCGAGCCGCATATCTGATTCAGTGAACCAGAATGAATCCATCGCAGTGCGTCAGCAAGCGACCCAGGCGGGGGCAGCAGCGGCGCTCTTCGAAATGTCGCCAAGTGGAAGGAATTCCAAAGAGCGCCGCTCTTGTTGCTAGCCAGAAGCAAGTGACGCAGAGGGCAGACGATTTGTTGAGGGAGTGAGTCCGGATCCGAAGATACGCTCGCCGCTAAGGCACGGAAGACGGTGCAAATACAGTACAAGGAAGCCTTTGGCCATAAGAGGACGCGGGGAACGGTGAAGTCGAGTGCAGACAACGACAACCGACTGCAGCTAGCTGTAGCTAAGATGACTTGCGGGCTTTTCAGGCAACGGGGAGCGGTCATTCGACGATGGTGGTGAAGACGAAAGGTGGTTTTGATGGCCCATCAGCAATCTGTGATCCGATGACGCATGCACCTGTCTCTTCTTTCCTTTGTCTTTCGGACTCTTTCCTGCTTTTGACCCTCATCTCGCGAAATTGGAGCTCAACCAAAGTACAACCAGGCTTCGAATGCGTCGCACTCAACTTAATCCCGACTTTTCCTTCCCGGAGGCTTTGGACTGCCTCCCAATTCCAATCCGCCTTACCTGCCCCTCGATTTTCAATCCGCGCCACAGCCGCAGTTTGCAATTGCCTGGTGTCAGCTATTCACCACACATCAACCCCCACGCGCCCACCCCGCCCTCGCTCTCCCTGCCTCCCAGATCATTCCAATCTAGCACCTTCTATATCCTCGTCAATTAACTCCGGTTCACTCCGCCTTCACTTATCGTCGCACACCGAGTCCTTCCACAATTCAATCCGATCTCATTCTACGCCGACAACACCCGTGATATGTCCGTCACCCTTTTCGCACCACGGGCCTCCTTTTCCGCTGCGTCAAGAACCTGTTCTCCTCTCAGTGCGACTGTCTCAGAATACTTGCCGACGCACCTTCTCTTGATTCGCTGTCCCACCGCAATCATCATTTCGACAGATAGTCTAAGGTGAACAACTAGATGCTGCCGGTCCTCACACTTCGTAAGTGGATATGTCCATTTCGTTGCCCGTTCATCGCTCGTTACTGCATACAACTCTGCCGCGACCCATCCACCAGCTAGATCAACTACATAGTTATCTTACCTTCCTTTCCCATTACACCCCGGAGTAGATTCACTGACTCTTGATCTATCTAGCTGCGTCCCACTCTTCTCTCAACAACACTCGACGTCTATATATCAGGATCAATTATTGCGCGATCAAGCATGGCCTTTCCCTTTCCGCCCCGCCTTTCCCTTTCCGCCACGACTGGCCGTCTCGTCTCATACAAACCGTTCCGTCAAGTGGTCTCTGCTTCTCAGTTCCTCCTCGGCCATAACCATCCATGTTTTATCGGCACCATTCCATGCAAACTTGCGCAGCTCAAACCGTGGCGCATCAGACTTCCATGGTTATTCAAAACGTGCTACTCGTAGAGCTGGAACCTGGGAATGTCACTGACCTGGCCAAAGTTCTCGCCCGCTGGGAGTGGAGTTCCACGAAAAGTCTCGGATTTATCTCCTCATTTCGAAGCAACCTCGAGGGAACCAGTCTTCGCGTAGTAGCAAAACGATTAATTGCATGTGCGCACTGCCGACTCAACGGCGATACGGCAGTACTTCTCGTTCAACCCATGTCTGTCGAAGTTCTCCATTGGCCTGAATGACACCAATTCGCCCTGGGAAACAACTCGATGCCGATTCGTTTCTTACATGAGCTCTCATTCCCCCGGCTGCTTCCGCCGATGTTCAATCGGATGCCATACCGTGACCCCGCACACGCCTAGATTCAACTATGGAGTAGCGGGGGTAGGGCGCGAAAACCACCCCCAGTCGGCTCTGATGCCACGGCCGCGCGTAGTCAAACTTACCCGCCCAAAGATCAGCCAAAGACCCCTACGGACCCGATAGCCTCGGGAAATCCATCGTCAACCAGCAGTGGTAATGGATCAAGGAAGAAAGCATCACCAGGACCAAAATTCATGTCGGCCGGAAAATCAGGGTGAGTAGCAGCGCGCAGATGCTGGGAGAAGCTATCCCCAGTCAAGAAACCCTTTGTTGATCCAGATGCTGGCTAGGGGCCACTCCAAATAGGGTTCCCGTGTACACTACCCCTTTATGTATACGCAGGATGTGTTTCTGTTGCACATGCGATTCCACTCGAATCGATAATGCTCACTAAACATTAATAATACTGTACAGCAAAATGGCTAGATCATGACCAACCTGATACTTCAGTATATTTCTTGTCAGAGTAAGTTGAGAGCAGATGGCTTTCGTTGAGGAAGGTACAGGACTATTGCTGTTAGTTACCAGGATAAAAATGACTTTACCATATGGACAGACAACTTGAACCTCTCGCCAAAGCGCCTCAATCTCATTTGGCCACATCTCATCACTCCGTTGCTTCTCCGAATGTTGTATATATTGAGCAGGGGGTTCCGATTTTCGCCGTGTCCTACTCCGGAATCACAGCGGGCATTGGGTGTCTGGGAGGCAGAACCGGATTCTCCGTAAGCACTGCAGTGAGGTTTCGAAATTTCGAAATAAATCCATCGAGAAGTTGTTCGGCTTCGGAGATATATTCCCGTGGGACTCTGTCCCTCTTAAACATCAGCATGACCGAGCATTTCTTACAGCGCTCGTCAGTCGACATGTTCATTGAAGAAGGAAGTGTTATTATTTGATATTTTCCCACGGTTCGGCTTTCCTCTCCGCCGCCTTACCCCAACGTTCCCCCCAAGTCCTGTTACTCATTTCTTACTCAGCCAATATTCCTTCGCTCCACCTGCAGAACATTTAACTAGAATGTTCTGCACAGTATATAAGCCCGGCATTGCTATAGATCAATTTATTTGGCTAGTCCAGAGGATGCCAGCTATTCAGGTCGTTTTATATTTACACTGCACCCATTGAAACTAAGCAAAAAGTAGGATTCGGAATTTTGACAAATGACAACTTCAGTGCTTCTCAGGAATCATCTCGTCAGATTTTATAATTTTGAGGAGAGCAAAGTCTAAGTTTGCTTCCAATAAACAATGTTCATCAGTAAAATAATATCGACCAGTGTCATTGGCGAGCAGTAGAGCACAACAAATGTCCTCGCCCATCTTGGCCCAAACCCCTCCGGTTGTTTGCACCCAAATCCTGTTTGCATCAACAATTTACAATGATCGGCGGCCTTGATCCGAACCTACTGTATTTTTTCAATCAGATCGACAGTCACGCGTCACGCACCATGGTATCGATTACGAATTTTGCTTGAAGTCACGCGTCACACAGGGCTTTATCGAACCCAAAAATCGTGTCACGCAGGAGGAAACTGTCTAAACATACCGAAAAATGAAAATCCCCGTTCCATTTTCTGAAAATTTCCGGGTGGTCACGCAAAATTTTCAGGGTTATCGAATTGTCGAATTGGTTCAAATGGGTCACGCGTCACACCCACTGTCGATTTGATTGAAAAAATACAGTATGGCCGGTACACATTGTCCATTGTAAAAAAATGTGGACACACTTGATTTGGTGCATTGTAACGCGCCGGCGCATCCACTCATCGCGGCCTCATGGTGTCCTCTCATCAGGGCTACTCTCTTGGTCTCTGTATGAGACGGTCCAAAATTCAAGTGCATATTGATTCCAGCAGCTTTTTTACCGCTCAACATTGAAGTTGAAGGACACGGCCGACGGTAAGATTTTACAACTTCCACAGAAGTTGTTGCATTCAAGTACATGACACACAATTTGGTAGTAGTTTAGCACAATTTGCAGTGTACACTGAATCCTCGTGCCGCCTCGAATGCCGTTATTACAACGCTTCAGTGAGGGGGATGCCCCAGTCCTTCGCTAAGTTCATCATGGTCCGAACAGCGTCTGGAGAGGAGTCGGCCTCGGCCACGCGTAAGGTTTCTTGGAAGCCATTAATGAACACTGGAGCCTATATGCGTGTTAGTAGGGTTGATGAACATTGAGAACGTGTGATACTGACCCTTTGTTTATCATCGAGAAGGCATTGAACGAACTGTTTTTGTAGTTCTTGCTTGGAGCGTGGCTTGTCTTTTCCCTTGCCTTTAACAAGTTTTGCTTCTTTGCAATAAACACCAATGAAGCCGTCTTGGGTGTCTCCGGATTTTTCATCGCGGGGAAACAGCCACGCGACCATCTTCGTACCCGGGGGAATGTAGGTTGTGGGTGGAATCCGGTCCAAGCACCTTTCTATCTCGTCGAACCAGTACAGCCACTCCTCCACCTTCAGCCCTACAAAAAACCCGTCGTTCCCAGATTTCGTGGGCAGGGCCGGGTACCCCGACGTGTTTGGGGACAGACCATCGTTAGGGAGAAAAATCTTGTCTCCGTGGAAGAAGACAGTAGCCATAGCGCGAGACAAATCGAGTGGGTGGTGGAAAATATGTGCCATGATAGAAGTCGGAAAGGTAGTGGGCGTCCCGCATCAAGATTCAAAACCGGAACTTTATTTATAGCATCTGTGTTTGTGGCGAATCAGCTGTTGTTGACACTCGGGAGTCGGATGTACGTCCATTCCCGTCATGCCCTTGTTCTGCGCCGTCAGCATTCTGATTCACAACACGACGTGTGCCCCTTCTTGTTGTGGCGCCTTTGTGGTGCCCTGTTGATGGTGGTCCTAGTATGATCGCGACTCCATCAGTGCAACCGTTTTTGAACGTTCTGAACCCTGAACGAAGGAGCTATGCGTGGTCTCGGTTCTCTTCGGATTAAGATCTGGGATTTGAACGCGAACATGTGGTTCACTGCACCTATTTACCCAAATGCAGAACTGTCATTTTATCCTTGCATGTTTGGAATGTTTGCCACATCCGATTTGCACAAAATTAAATTACTGTAGTGAGGTATTTGTGTGGCCGCTGCGTATGATTTTTTGACTCACCCAACATCAACACTCGACCCAACGACATCGGTCACTGACACCATGGCGGCCGACATACCTGCAACTCGCCGCCACGACTTTCCCGGGACCTTGCGATCGGTAATGTAGAAACACTCAGGTTGCAGTGGGTATTTTCCGTGTTCAACCTGCTTGTTAAGGCACGGTATTTTCTGCAGTGTACATGCACAAATCTGTGGTGGTTGTCAGGCCCAAGAACCGCCAAGTGGGGCAACGCTGATCTTGCCTCTATGATGGCAAATGTGAGAAGAAAGAAGTACATATCTGACACCATGGACATGTCTCCAGTCGGAGTCAAACCGCACACCGAAGACTGAGCTCACCTTGCCGCAACGCGCCTAGTGAAGCCGCCGTGGCCACAGGCATGAATATACCTAGTACATAGTACAGCCTGTAATGGGGACGGGATGAGATTCATAATTTTACGCTACTAGGTTAAATTAAGGAATGGAACTGATGCTTCCCTGTTATTCCTTCAGGGACCCAGGGAGTCTGTCAACCCGCGTATATTTGTCCCTTGCGTCCACAGCTGTCGCAACGAGAATACTCATCACAGTCCTTAAGTTCGTGAAAATGCACCTCTGCGTGTCTCCCTGTCTGCTTCCAGGATTTGAGCGTTCCGAGAGGGTCGCGCTTGAGGGTGTACCATGTGGGTTGCGGGCGTTGGCTGTCTCTGAGGTCAACACACATGTAACGCAGGTGTGGTAAGGCCACAGCGAACGCATGAAGGAGTGGCCCTAAGTCCGGGTACTTGTTTTCTAAGTTGCTCTGGAGTAAAACACTTGACAAACGCACAGCTTTCGATTCCCATGTTGCACCGGAGATTCCCGCACGCCGCGACTTTTTTTTCCCCCGAACCTCCTCTTCTCACATTGTTGTTCTTTCAAGTCTCAACAACATTGATGTATGTGTTCATATTTGTTGTTACCGACTCCCCGTATGACTAACTGCTGTGGCAAGTGCTTAGTGCACCCCGCTTCGTCCTCGGAATTGCCTCGGAAAAAGAACCTGGATCCATGGACAGTAATGCTGGGCAGGTCATTCCAGTGTATGATTTCATGAGCGGTATTCGGAGTTCCAACCATATGTGAGCTCGTGCCCCACTTGGTTGAAGATCTTATTATAAGGTAAAAAAGGTAAGGATACACATTGAGTTGCAGTCGAATGAAATCTGTATATATCTGTGCCATCAAACGCAGGGGCGGAGTAGTTCGCTGTCGTCTCTTTCCAGACAGCCATTTATTTGCTCACCTGTTTTTGATCAAAAGCATCTAGGGTGGACTGTGGCAGAACAGCAGCACATAATGCAACCACTATGAACCATTAAGAACACCCCCAGCATGAGATCAGCAATCCGAAAATGTGTTTAACATTTCCGGGCCGTCCTTCAACAGATACGGAATCCCAGATTCCCTGCACTAAAACTCTGCGTTCAATTTATCATCCAGGCGTTCACTGTTTGATTAACTCATGGTTAGGCATTGAAAAGCCAATCATCATCCTGATCAGGACCTGCCCGGCAATCAAGCGAAGGCTGCGAAGGATTGTTTCCGATATATTCTCTCTTGACCGTGTAGAGACAGGGTCTATCGTTACAGGTCCTCTCTCTGCCCACGCAGGATGTCCTGGTTGAGACTTGATTCCGGAACCTGGCTAGGTACTGAGCAAGATATCTGCGGAAGGAATTATGGATCTGTGGCGCGAACCTTTCATTTGAACTAGAGACGTTCTGAACCTATGCAGGAAATTCAGTTCTGGAGCGTCAGGGCGCTGGAAGTACATGACGATTTCCGATGTTTTGAACAAGGACGCAGTGGTCGAAGTTAGGCATTGACGGCCATCCGTCCGTGTGTCTCGCCCTGCGGTTTTAAACGTGGCACACTTAAACGCCACATCGATCAACACAATATAAACTGTGTACTCTGAAACAATCGTTTGGGGATGTGCGGGGTGGTACCACTGATAAGGCGTTGTTGGCTTGAGAAAGAAAGGAAAACGGGGCGAATACAGTGGAGGTGTCGACGTATGTTGTGCTGAGCCCAAGGCGTTCGATGGAAACATCGAGAAGAGCACGAGAGCGTTACCCGAGTCATCTTGTTCAATCCTCTGGAAGCTGTCTGGTGTTCCTGGTGACGGAAGAATTGCGAGATGGCCTAAAAACCGTCGTGAGAATGGATCTCAGCCAACCGAGAGTACACAAACATCTAAAGAACAAGTCTTACGTTGAGTGGCCGCGGGGAGTCAGATGAACTCTGCGTACCAAGGGGTATTCGCCGGAAGAACCCGAGACACTGGGTCGATAGGTAGGTAGGTCTGAGGAAGTCTTATTTCACTTTTTGGAATTTGCTCGGAACACTCTGAAAATGCATTTAGAAGGGTCTGAAAAAAATCGAGTTTTTCGGAGGGGCTTGGAGGGTTGAAAATTCTTTGAACATCCTCGAAATCAATTTCAGACGGGACTAATTTGCATCGATTGCACCCAGATACACCTTGGATTGAGGCATAAAATTCCGATTCTGGCCCATTTGCGTGGGAAGATCACTCGGCTAAGCTCGCTTAGCCTCGGCTGATAGGTAGGTAGGGCCCGAAGAGCCTTACTGCACTTTTCCGACCCTGTGTGGGAAATTTTAAGGGTGAATACCCCTTGCTGCGTACTAGTCTCGTTACCAGCCTGCCAGCGGCATATCTTGGTGCTTGCACCTTGCCGCTAGGCAGGCTGGTACAACTCGGGATGATCCATTGGTCTGTCCGCTGAGTTTGAAATTGATAGCGACGCCGATCGAGCCATGACATCACTGGTACATCATCAACTAAATGCGATCAATTTCGCTTACAACTTCGACGCGATGTCCAGCAGGCTGGCGGGGTCCAGAAAAAAAATGTGAAACAGCCAAGTTGCACAGATTTATTATCCCATTTGAAAGTCCTCTTTGACCTTACAATTCTGACCCGAAATGCAGCCACGATGAGGGAGATCAAAATATTTCAAACTCAGCAGACAGACCAATAGATCATCCCGAGTTGTACCAGCCTGCCTAGCGGCAAGGTGCAAGCACCAAGATATGCCGCTGGCAGGCTGGTAACGAGACTAAGGCGGAGGGCGAGTCATGGGTTAGGCAAGTGAGAGAAGTGGGCGGTGTCCCGGCTCGGAAGGGCATAGTCCGAGTCTCGGAAATTGACATACATACATTAGAGCATATTTGCACGCCCGTTTTGCGCCTTCCAAATTTTTGCCATCACTCGTTGTTTTTAGCCGGCGCCAGTGACTGATGTGACGACAGCCTTCAGTCCTGAAGTTCATCTCGTGAATCGGGGACTTGGACACCCTCGAAGCACGGAGAAACGTATTCTCCGTTTCTGTGCATCGGACTCGAAAAAAAAAAATGGGCCTTGGGGGATGATTTCCGCGGTTTTGGTCACTTTTCAGAGTTCATGCCGCCGCCAAGCCGCTCATCGCTTCCGCTTTCGGTGTCACTATATTTCTGGAATCAGCAATCATTTTTCTGATCAAAATCATCGGCTAGGTGTTTTTGGGGGCTGCAAATATGCTCTATTGTAACATACGAAGTGGAAGTGTCAATGAAGATGACGGCGTGCGGGTAAAAACGGAGTCGAGTCACAAAACCGAAATGATGCGACCGCGGTAGGTAGGTAGGTAGGTAGGTAATATTACACGGCACGGAACACTCTGCTGACGATCCAATCAATGGCACTGCCACGTTGCCTCTTTTCACCCCACAGCATCCTCTGCTTTTGCTCTGCAGTCGTCCTGTTCACGGTCAAACGTACGAATCTATACATGCTGATCAAATCATCCACGTTGCGCCCAATCGTCGTCTGCCCTGTTGGGTGTCCTTGCACCAGTTTCAATTCCGCTCCTCTTCAGGCGGCTGGCGGGCGCCATCCGCCATTACTCTCTATGTCTTTCGATGCTACAATCACTGGAGGAGATGGAGCTCATCGTATTTCTCGCCAACATCAAATCCTATTCCGAAATACTAGATGCTCGTTGCTCTACATCTCCGCAGATCAACCGCCGCAGGGAACAGGGCTCTTCTGTCATTCTAAATCGGATAGTTTCAAGTTCACCCAACGCCAATGGTACCCAACTTCTCTAGCCTTTCTCGCCGAAATTTCTGCATCGATGACGGCTCCATCTTGCCCCTTTCGAACTCACAACCAACGTGCTTTTCCAACCAGAAGATTAACGATTTACCGACCTTGTACCCTTGCATACAGACTCACTGTATTTCAGAGGCTTCGCTCTCCAATGTGCTCCGCTCAAAAGCCCTAACTTACATTCAGAAACCGGTTAGCCACCGCCCGAGCCCGGAAGAGTTCGTGCGGTATATTACCGTCTAAGCGCACATTGTAAAACCATCCCATCCCTCCACGGCGCTATTATCAGCTGATTGTGATTTCTCAGCATCATCACCCGCAAAAAAAACGAACGATTCCTTCATGCTACGCTTTACCTACGTACCGGCTTCTGTTAACGCGATTTCACGGAAGCTTTACGCCTGCATTACATTTCATATTTCCGACACGAGCACATGAACATGGACCCAACTCAACAATGGCAGCCTTCATCAAATGTGCACTGGATTTGCTGGATTCCCTGCTCTGTTTCACTGCGACAAGTACATCCGGTACCGATACTCTGCCTGGCGTGTTTTCAGCGTATCTATATCAAGATGTTGCCTTCTTGTGGCTTCGACCAGCTCCTCTACACCAGCGCAATTGCAACAAAACTTACTGTCAAATTGCGTGATCGAACATCATTGCATTTCCCTGCTCCCTTGAACGTCGCGTCAATTGCTACGGGGATGGGCACTGTCTACTGATTTTGGACCACCAAAATTGGTTGCGAGATGGTTCTTCAGGCACGCATTACTTAACTATTTCGCTATAGCTGAACTGCCGTAAAGCGTCGCCCAAGTAGGGGAGCACGGGGTCAGACGGGGTCATTGGCTGTCATTGGTGCTTCCTCGTCATCTGACCCGTTTCCATCCTTAGGAGGCAAGAACCCTTCTCACGCCGCACTGTAACCAATGCCCCCACGAGGCCGTGCTGGCCAGCTGCCTAGTGCTCTCCTCCTCTCAAATCTGGATGACCTGCCCATTTCTGTGCGGGTGTGTATGACTCAGCCTGTACGAACCTCACCTGTGGACTGACTGTCTCTACGAAGCGCACTGCTGCCGCCGCTGCACGGGGAGATCTCGACAGCCTGTCGCGTTTATGCAGTCTCTCGAAGGTGACTGACGATCTACCGTACCAAAAAACACTGTTCCTTCCCGCCTTGTACCCTAACATCGATCTTGCGGGGATACCGAGCGTAGGCGAGTTCGACATTGCTCTGCCAGCACCCATGGTGCGCTCCACTGTTATCAGGGCACTTATGGCGCTCGAGGCACTCATCGAGATCAAAATTTCCGGCCATGATTTATTCATGGAACTCTGGCCTCGTTACTGGGGTTGGGCGCAATTTTTCTACACTTACTACGAGCACCTGCTCTGGTTTCCCGAAAAGCCCGGGCCCACTGATACCGGAATCTCCACGAACATGCCCGTATTCGTGCACGCTCATCGCATAAAATACCCCGAGAAAAGCGCGAAGCTTTTTCGGAAACACCTGGATTCCGTGCTATGGTTGTTACGGCGTGGAGGTCCACGCTCCGGGACGATGTGGAGTATTGCTGGATCACTGGCTGCATCCTCGAGCATCTGACGGCTTGCGGTGTCTGGGGCTCTCCTGACCTCGAAGAGGTGATTGATGGGGCTGGGGGCCTCAATGACTTTGCGGCGCTTCTGGTCGGTCACATCGCCCGAATGTTGCGCGAGACGGAGGTCGCCTCCTGCAACGAGTTCGAATCTTACCTCTATGGTGTCCTTGCTTTGATATCCGAAGTCGAGGAAAGAGCCAATCCCCAGCATGACACGGGACCGACGGTCCTCGCCCCACTGACCATCGCGTTGCTCCATTGCGGCATTGTACCTGTCGCAGCATCTCTCCTCTGTGCTCTGGGTCGTTTCAGGTCGCTCATTACTATGGATAGATGCATCCTGATCCTGGGACGCATTCTGGGTTCTGTAGCTGGATACCAACAGATGCCAGTTGCCCTGGAGGCTGGCCTACTGTCCGCCATTATCCTATGCTCGGAACTCAATCACAAGGAGATTAATACACAGTTGACGATGCTTCTGACACAGTTCTTGCCCTCGTCCCTGGTTTACTATAATGTTGTTTCCAAAATGAAGCCTGCCCTCCGAGAGGCCGAAGACTACGAAGACAGCATCACTTTCAGGGAATCAGAAGTCTTCGAAGCATGGGTTGAGCTCAAGTCATTGGCATCCGAGCGTATGAAGACACTGGATCGCTTCCGTTCCGACGAATACATCTCCTGCAAAGCTTGTGACAATCTCAATGTCCGTCTGCTTCACTAATACCCACCTCTTTGTGCACTGATGTTTTAACATAGTGTACCGTCACTCGAGAACGAACGACCTTTCGGCGCTGCGGCGTCTGTAAATGTTCTTATTACTGCTCCAAGGAATGCCAGACGGAGGATTGGGGAATCGGAGGTCACCGTATAACCTGCTCTGAGCGGCCTGGTTTGCACAGTCAGTGTTAGATCTTTCTCCAGAGATGAGCTCATTTCCAAGTTACTTAGGTCCAAATTCCCTCCTCAGCTTCCGGGAACGCGGTTTTCTGTGTGCCCTCATGGACAACGACTACCAAGCTCGCAGTATTCGCATGCAGGAGGTTCAGTTCATGAACAAACACCCCAATACACCGTTCTATACATTATTCAACTACACTCGGGGCATTGATGTCAGTGTATATGCCGCTGACAATGACGACTGGCCGACATCTGAACTCGCGGGGATGCAATGGGACCGGGAAATCACACGTATGATGAACAGTTGTGGGCGCAGCAGGCTGCATGTTGTGCTCATGTCGGTCGGTGATGGTGTCCGCTTCTGGGTTGTCCCTTTGCGATCAGACTCAGCGACAACTTATGACGGGATGGTGCAGCTGGCGACATCCCTCCCCAGTGCGGAACATTTTGTGGAATTCCTGGGGAGCATGCTGACAGGGCTTACACAATTGGAAGGATCCAAGCGAGCTGTGGAATTCCACTAGGATGCACAATTTTGCCAACATCATAGGCTCAAACTTTGTTTGGAATGTATATTATATACTGCTCGGAGCCTCGGACATTCACTTTCAAGTTGGCGTGAAATATTTCGTCGCCTTTGTACCGAGATGCGTCTGCGTCGTATGCCTGCGCATTATCGTTGGATTGTTGCCCTTGCTAAAAAGACCTGAATGCGAGTCGCGTACAGTCGGGGTCATAGCTCAGACGAATCATTACCGGCTCGACTCAATTCACAGGCTGACCATTATGCTTCTGGCGCCCAGAAATCTTTCAATGTTCTACCAATCGCCCCATCTCCAACCTTCTTCATGGACGAATACACTCTATTCTCCAGTGAAGATGGGTGGGTTGAATGCAACATCAAAACACTCACCGAACGCACGTCCTGTTCGCTATCCACAGGCCATAAATTTAGAATGGCGACATCGCTTTACAACCCGTATGCACCTCCATCCTATGCATACACTCGAGCAACATCTGCATATTCCGCTACGGTTCAGCCTTATTCCTGGTCAGGACAACTAGCTACAGCATCGGGCTTGAAACAACCCGTTTCGGCAGCTCTGAAGGAGCTCCTCCATACGAGGAATAAGCAGAACATCTACATCTTCCAACAGGATATTGAGCCGGTCCTCGTAACTATAACGGCGTCCTTTGAAATCATGAAGGATGTCTGGAATGCCTGCTACGAAGGGATCCAGCTCGGCATCGTCCGTCAAAGATTTGACTGTCCAAGCGCCCGCGAATCTCTCTTGTAGAGCTGCTGAGATTCTTTCTGGGCGTCGAGGTTCATCACTTCCACCATAGTCGGGTGGCCTCCTTCTTCATCTGTTCCTGCAGATGCCTCTATGCTATGCTGGAACAGCGACGCCGAATTCCCGTGAAGAACCTGGCGAATCCGCCAGAGAATTGAAGAAAAGGGAGTTCGATATGTACAATCGGAGTAGATGATGGGGAGGATTGTGATCACGCCATAAGTATGCGGACGAGATCATCGCGAGAAGGATGATCGCTACGGCCGAAATGAGAGTGTTGATTGGACGGAGAAATCCCACCAGGCCAGCGAAAAAGAGGAGGAGCGATAAATGTATGAGGAGAGGGATGAGTTTAACCACGATGTGCATGTTGAATCGCTGAAGCGTGTAGTATAAATAAGAGAGGATTCTTGTGCGAATTATTGGGGAGGAACACATCTCCGTCCTCTGCAAGAAATCCCCCGACCATTGCTCCACCATTCGTTGCAAACAGAGCGCAAGCCAGACTCAACCGAAACCAGAGAGTGTGTTGCAGACGAGCGCCGCTGCTCTGCACGAGGGCTTTGTCGTACTTCTCGGCCTCTGCCACATAAATGGACCATCTTTTTTGCGCTTGGAGCGTCGCAACGAACTGGTAGCTTTCCTGAGCTAGCTGATTAGTTGCTGACATTGCAGTGAAAAGATTACCCGCCTCCACCTCCTCCCTTGTCGGGGAGAATCGACCATGGTTGGAGGAAGAAGCAAAGCCGATGAACCCACAGCGGCGTTACCTTAAGGAGAACCGGCTCGAATATTACCCCGAACAAAAGAAATCAATGTACGAGAACTTGCTCGAGATACCGTGTCAAATGTATGGGCGATATACTGTGCAAAAGTTCAGCAGATTTTACAGGGTTTTTGAAGACAACTTACGTCCCAATTTGAACTCATAACTTGCAAGTAGACATGTCTGCTGACATCTCCCGTGTTGCTTGCATCCTCCGATACTTATCTTCAGACGTGATTGCCGGTTTTGTGATCCCATCAGTTCGGCTCCATCCCAGATCGGGAGAAACAGAACAATTCAGCAATGGCCCGATTTCTCGTCTGCCAGATGATCTCGGATGGTGGGGCCTGGATCAAAATGTTGGATTCGCGCCCCTTGGCCACTCTTTAGGCTGATGAGAATACTCTAGCGCAAAAGGAGCTAAATTCAGCCAGTCATTCTAAATGGTCCTCTTGATCTTGAAAAATCAGTATTGTTTAGGACGTGCGCGACCGTAGGCTTTTAATTATGCTAGTCTAGTCATTTTGGAGGTTCGTAGAATATTTCTGCGAGGCACAGTCGAGAAACAGCCTCCTTTCCGTTTATGGATTTCGGCAAAGTTGATTCCATCAGAGTTGTGATCATTACCATCACTTCCAATGAAAATTTAACCAAGTCCAAAACCCTGCAGTAAACATAATCGACGTAAAAAAACATCTGGACAGTTGTGTCTGACCACCCCAACCCTTGTAAGTGCTTGAGGCAAGATGTCAGCCAAGTTGAAAAAACGACAATTGTAAGCAAAAACCCTGTGTTCAGCGGGGAGATGTCAGTGTTTATTTTTTGCACACTATATGTGCCATACAAATGATGTCCTACATTACTGTGTTCAAAAATTCCTGGGATTTTGAACACCACCTTCAAATTTCTACCTCTACTGTATTTTTTCATTCAGATCGATAGTCACGCGTCATGCACCCCTCTGTCGATATCGAATTTCGATCGTGGTCACGCGTCACGCGGCCAGTTGTCGAATTCGTCGAATGGTTCAAAAAACTGTCAAAATTTGCCTCTCTGCCCCAAAAATCACCCGAAAAAGATTCCGCACTGCGGATTGGAATAAATCTTCGTGGGTCCCCCCTATTCTGGCTCTGCTGGATTTTTACACTGCCAAAACCGCATAATTCTTGATTTAAACCAACCGAATTTGCAAAAGGAATCAGTTGTGCATTGATCCTGAAATTGTTAGGAAGACCCTCTGCACAAATCTCGCGAGTTTGCGGCAGGTTGTCGAATTTTTTGGGGTGTGTCACGCTGTCCCAGGGGTCATGTCGAATTATCGAATTGGTTCAACCTGGTCACGCGTCACACCCAGTGTCGATCTGAATGAAAAAATACAGTACCTCCAGAAATCACCTTGATAGATTAAAAATTTGCATCCGTTCAGCCTGTCAATCTTTCGCTCTCTAGGCCGCTAGATCTATCGACAACGAATTTTTCTGTCAGACGATGTCAACATTCTAGGTTCACACAATCGTTACAATTTTACCAGGCTTTTTCTCGCACCTATAGCCTTGATCCCCCCCGTGATAAAAATCCTCCCTTCTTAATTCAATTCCCATTCAAGTTGTTTTCCAGCAACAACTGTTATGATCTGCAGGAAGATTATTTCTGCCGACACGACAAACTCGGTTTCCGATGGCCTCTTTGATGAATTTATCGGACGAAGATCGGGTTATTAACTCGGTTCAAATTACCATACAAGCATTAATACGCACACTACTTAAAGCGGTATTACTAGCTCACTGGTCGGCACCTATCGCGTTTCCCCCACCAACCACTTCAGAAACCCCTCACCGCCCAGTTCTTTGCACATCATTAATGTCCTCCTCCCCAGGACCTAGTGCTGGATCCATACTGAGTGTCAGTGCCCACCTGCCCGTCCACATTGTTTTCAGGATTTTCTGACTGTTTCCTAGACCCACTCTGCGTTCTCTGCATCGTCAAGTCCTCCGACTTCGTTGTTCTCCCTTTCAAATGTCACGAATGTTTCATCCTCCACGCAAGTCTTCCAATGCTGCGATGCAAGCACTGGTTGACAGTCCGAAACCAGTCCTGCCACGCTGACCGGGAATCAGTCTTCCTCAACGTTGACATCGGAAGGATCTTCTTTCCCTTCACTGTTCAACGTCAGTGTAGCGCCGCCACAATCTCCTTCCTCGGCGATTATTTCCGCAAGTATCAGCGTATCCCCCACCAAGTCTCCGTCGTCAATACAAGTAGCACATATGAGTAATATTCCGACCCCGGTATGAATCTCCGCCAATATCAATTCCGCGACTGATTTTGCGCCCAGACAGTAGCAACAGAGCAGTACTCCGAGGATGCGCTAGCGTCGCTGAAATCGCGGCGCTCAGCCGTTATGGCAGTCAGCACAATTTCCGTGTTGGCGCTGCTCATACTCTCCATCGTGGCAGGCTGTTTTCTTTATCGTCGCCGAAAATTTCAACGATCACTCATGGCCGAACACGAAAACTCTGATTTCAGGAAATCCATTGGCCACCACCACAGTGAAGACGAGGATGAATGGAACCTCTTTTCGCATGCCCCGATGCCAAGGCGCGGAGGCAAACAAGTCTATGCCGCGGTACCGAAAAGTCTGCACTATACGGTGCGGTCGCGGGGCAGCTGCGATTTAGACCGGTATGCGCTCTCACAGAACCGTGCCTCCGGTGAAGAGCAAGCATCCGACACGGTACGGCGCTCGAGACGCGCCAACCCCTCATACACCACGTGTCACGATGGACCTACTGCAAAAATCAATACACCTACACCGAATGCACCCACGAATTCATCCACCACCTCGATCCCACTGATGCGCATGAAGTCCGTCGCATCAACCGTCGCGTCCGAATACTCCACGGAATCGATGGCCCGCTCCCAATCTGTTTCATCTCGCAAACATCGCGCCGACCGGCTCCTCGGACATCTGCCATAATTCTTTTTTAGTGGTGCGATAGAATACAGACTTGGCTAGTAATTCGAACTGCGAGATACCGTTTTTTATCTTCGCTTTTTTTCTGGCGAAATGCGAATCAGTGCAATGCAGCGTCCTGCATCTGCTCCAAATCCTCCCAGCAGGGCAGGCCCCATTTGGCTGGAAGATCCTCCCAAAAACTCTCGATCGCCCTGCGATGCGCATCTTTCATCGCACGGTGGCATGCCGCACAAATTGTTGCAGGGAGGGCGCTCCATTCCGTGTCTCCCCAGAGTTCCAGTGGTCCGTAGCCTAGCTGATAGAGCATGCCCTCCCGATATTTGCGCTCCGCGCAACGAGCCGCGTAGCAGCGAGCAGAATACGCGCAACCTGGAAGAGCCTCGGGGTGCCAAAGGAACTGAAGCATGCCGGAGGCGCATTCGCGCTGTGTGTAAGAGCCTGTAAGGATTATTTCGAGATCTTCGGCGCTGGGTCGAACGATGGCGTCGCGAAAGGGTACGCCGCGAGTAAGAGATCGGAAATTGTTGGGGGTTGAAGCGCAGAGCGAATAAAACACAGTGGGAAGAACCCATAGTGCGGATACTTCCCGCGCAAGATTGACAACGGGGATGAGCTGGTCCGGCTGGATACACCAGGACGAGTGGGTGGGTGCCATCCATGCCTTCAAAGATGTCGGATAACGAGACGAGAGGTGAACGAGCGCCCGTTTTCGCAAGTAATCCACGAAATATTTGTTGCTCAGCTTAAGCACGCCGTGTATTGTTCCAAAGTTCGTTTCTGCAGGGTGCGGTTCGAAGAACCTGTTCACAGATGATCTTCAATCGATGCCATCCCATCAGAACAACAAAGTAACGTACTCGGAGTCGAAAATTGCTCTCAAAAAGACCGTTGTATCCGCAGGATCGTCCGGAAGATGCACAACAGGGCAGCCATCGATTCTCTCTGCCGTAGCCGGCTGTGGCATCTGCAACATATCACGAAAGATTGGTGACTTTGAGGCGAGAATATCGCCCGAAACACGGAACGCGGAATGACCAGCACGGATGACAAGCCCACAGTCCTTGAACCATAGATATTCGGATAGCTGAAAGCCTCCGGCGGTGCGAGATTGCTGCGAGACGTTCATGGGAGATGGTGGTCGGATTCAAAGAATGAGCGTCACATTGTCACATAATGGTCTGCGGACCGGGTCTCCGATGGCTGTGCTGCCTGTCTTCTCTCTTATGTACTCTCATCTCGACGCTCGTTCGACCTCAACTGTCGGTACCTACGTCCCGTCTCTCGGTGATATTGGCCACCGCTTCAACAACAAGTCACTCCTGGGCTGGCTGATACCTGGTATCGGTGAAATTGCCGGCATTTGTTCTTCAAAAACAGATTCCAGAAATGCTCCTCAGCTTGTTACCTGTAGGGCCGTGTAGGCTAATACAACCTTTCCAAAGTTTGGTGGAACTGCCCAGAGGGATTCGAGTTCACAATATTCCACCCTTGTTTCGACAGTTGCCACAAACACCCCTGAAATTAACGCCGAACTACCCGCAGGGTTCTGTTAGGCCAGTGACACAGTACCCTGGTTCGGTCGGCTGCGCCACTCTCTGACTCGGCTAGGGGATGCTCTGCTTAATGCGAAACTACTTCAAGACCTGGTAGACAGTGCCTTTACGGAATCTCTCGTCGCTGTATTACTGGTCCCAAATCAATATGACTCCGGATTGCGAATGTGGCGGTGCCGCCGCTTGTCCTATGAGTTCAAGACCAGATCGACCGGTCTGTCTACCGACACTTGTGTCTCGTAGGCAGATCGACCGGTCTACTGTGTGGCGCGTCAGACAACTCCGCACTATTGAAACATTGAAACACGGAGGACTGGATTGGGATGGGGGGCGGTGTTGAAAGGATTCTGACGCACCTGATCTCCCTTGAGGCCAGAGACGTCTCCTTTTGCCTTGACTGCTCTCAACTGAATGATTTATTCTGTGGTTCGCAAACCTGCCAAGTTGGATCGGGATACGTAGTCGATACTTTGAGTGGTTTGAATAAGATTTCCCGACGATTCCGGCGATCGAAATTTTCCCTCACTTTTGTACATAGTCACATGTGCCGCCACATCCACTGAGAATCACGATAGCACATAGTGAAGGGGATTTTGACCTTGGTCTGATGAGACATAACATCCACGACGACTAACTGAGACGGAATCACATGAATCACAGTCGGAAGTACGCGTCGTATAATTGGACTCACATTGAGCTGATCGACATTGGTGTCAGATACCCATGGGCGTGGATATTAAAGAGGTTTTCGAAGACGGCCCACCGAGAGTTCGTGAATCAGCCGTGCAACCTGATTTCTTGATACTGATAAAATTAAGTTATGGAACGGCTTGAGAGTCGCCTTCTCCTGTTTAAATTATCATCAGAAAGCAGATATAAACTGAGAGAGCGAACGAACCATCGTTAAACGAGGAGAGCACCAACTCGTCCAGTAATCCTTCCCGGAACACAAGGTCAGTCAATCAACGATAGGAGGATGGCGTTGATTCGACATATCATATGCAAAGCAGTAACCAGGTTAGAGATGATGCGCCGAGGAAGGTTTGAACTCGAGCATTGCAGCGCAAGAGCGAGCTACCAACGAAGTCAGTACCAGACCTGACGAAATAGTTTGCTGCAAGCCGACCGCGGTGGTTTTGCATGACAGGCTGTCAGCGTTCGTATTGCTGAATGTTCCAATAATTTAGGATTCAGGGACGATCGATGATATTGGTGTGGAACTTGAACAAAACCAAATTGAAGAAAAACGGATATACATCGGACACACCAGCGAATGTTTTCACGCGACCTTCTCCTTCGCCATCTCCTCTGCCTTTTGCTCGCCCGTCTTCAACGCGGTCTCCGTCTGCGCAACCGTCTCATTCATAACCTTTCTGTCTGCGCCTCCATGCTCCGCGCGGCGCTTACCGCCTCGCGGATCTTTAGCCCGCTCGCCGCCTGCAGCTTCTCAAACGCCGCCATGACGCCGCCGCTCAGCACCTCCCTCCCCTGCTCCGTCCCATCGACAATACGCGCCCACGTCATCCCCGTGTGAGCCTTTCCCGGCTCGTGAATACGCGAGACCTCGGGGACGTGCGTATCCTCAAGTGCGCCGGCGTACTCGCGGATGATCGCGGAGGTCTTGGGGAGGAAGTGCATGAAGGCGGCTGTGCCAAATACGGGTGGGAGGAGCGCACGTATGGGGAGTGCGCGGTGTCGCCCAACGATATGCGATTGCAGCGTACAGAACGCCAGAAATGAGTCGCTCGTCCGGAGGAAGTGGAATTAGAAAGTCGAACGAAAATGAGAGCATGAATCAGAAGAAAGACAGGCAAAAAACACGCACTCTCGACCCGATGCTTCACGCCAATCCAGTTGAGAACCCGCCCTTGTACGTGTGCGTGGGCATCCCGATATCAACCGGTGGCCGTCCTGCGGTCCGTGCCAATGTGCCACACAAGTGCTGACGGCGTATTTAGGAGGAAATTTCTGTTGGAGGTGCCGCGGAATGGATGACTAGTAAAGCATCCGCATTCCGCCATCACAGAAGGTTCGTTTTTTTCTCAGAAGAAGAAGAAGAAAAATCGGGATCGCTTTAGATCCTAGAGACAATTCACAAAGTGCTGCCAACCTCTTCAGAATGCGGTTGTCGACGCATACAAGACATGTAGCGCGGATGGAAAACACTGAGCGACAGCTGAGACAGTAGCAAGCCTCACCATCTGCCGGCTCTGCGGCGAGGATTCTCCGGGCATCGTAGACGACACTAGCGGTGGTGGGTGGGAGCAAAAGAGGAAATGATGCCATTGCCATTCTGACATCCAACTTGCCACGTGCACAGTCGCGTCCCTCAAAGCGACCAAACAACTGCAAGCATATATATATATGCCTAATATTCGTTCGTCTGGAATTTGCGCGCGAAACGAAATACGCGAAATACCTCGAATAGACGCGCCTGATGCAAATCTTTCTTCGATTCTATGCTCAGAATATCTTTCTACTCCGTCCTTACCCCCTAAAATTACAGCTTCCACTTTGTTCCACTTTAACGCCCCTCGAAATAACGAGTGGGCAGAGAACACGAGGATTTAGATCGAATAAAATGGCGGTGAGACCGAACGGTGCTCGAAAAGTAGAAATCGGCAAACAGCTATCAGTCTGAGTGCTACCTAAATCATCGCAGCTGGGGAACAAGATGCAGTTGAGAAGGCATTATGTAGAACAGGCACCGTATCTTATGATTTCTGAGAGTGAAAAGTTCCACCAGCATATGAACAATGGAAAGATCAGCTCCTCTCCATTGGAGCTGATCCAGAGGCGTGCCCTTCAAATTCGTGGCAGTTTGGACGGGTCTTGTTTACAGTATTAAATGTTACATCGTGATCATGGTTGGTTCAGTAGGAACTCTTCCAAATCATGTCTTTATCTCCAGATCTGCTGGCCCACCGTCCAACTTCTCAGATGTCTTTCCCCGATCCACCACCTCCGCTTCGAGTACAGCAAACTCAATATATGGCAGGCGGTCTGGATTGTGTGGCGATAACGAGGGCATAGATACGAGGAATGCCATGCTCACTTGTCTCGTATCAGGATCCATAGGTGGAGGTGCAATTGCCGCCTCGACGGGCGTTGATGGTGGTAACGGCGTCGGTCGGGGGAAGGGATTTAGCAGACATGCAACACCGCGCATTTCATTGCGTGCCGCGTCAGGGAACGGTGTGCGGATACTATCAGCCTGCGGTAGCGGCAGGGGAATTGGCGTGGGTGGTTTCGTCGCTGGTGGTAGAATTTCGGACACAGAGAACGGCTGCCACGACCGTCAGCGAGTAGTCGGATGTACATCTTTCAAAAGAGGGAAAGATAATTATGACGTACCTGCATGCTATTCCATCGCTCCTCAATCCCTCCCTTCCCCGCGGCAGCATACGCGTTGAACATAATCGGCCGAGGTCGTGTCGGATAGTGCTCCCGTAGACGGACTGTCGGCGGTATCCATGTACCATTTGCGATCGCGCGCTGCTGTTGCCGCCGGAGTACTATAGTGCGCGCGATAATGCCCGAGCTGACGAGTAGGAGGATAATGAGGGTTGAAAGAAAGGTGTACACTATTATTGTTTTAGAACTCCGACAGATGGTAATGCTAAATTGGCACGCACGATATAACGCCGCTGGTGGCGGGGAATTGCAGCCATGTGGGTCATTGCATCCCGTTGGCGGCGATGTAGGGGAAGAGGACGGGCCTGGTCCCTGTAGGAAGGACGTAGGTGAAGCCCCCGTTCCAGCGGGCATTGACGTCCCGGCACTAGATTCTGTGGCTGACATCTCGGGCCTTGGGTGGGGTGAAGAGGCGTAAGTACCCTAACCGCGCAGGCGGTCGTCTGTTAAAGAGGGGCAGCTGGAATTAACTCACGAAGGAAGCGACGGGGAGCCTTCAGCCTGTGCTGCTCAAAGGTGGCGCAGAATCACCCACAGCGTGAGACAACTTCTGTCTGATTCATGGCCTCGTAGATCCTCTCCGTGCCCATTCTTGTGATCCTGAGGGCAGAAACGGGAGATCGAGCCTAAACCACCGACGATCGGGAAGACACTGGAGGCTCGTGTCGATGATGAGACGGTACATGAGCTGGTCGGGGTGAGAAGGCTAATCGGCTATCACAAAGTATCATTCCACCGACGACGCTCTATTTGCAGACTGTCAACCTTAATATGACACGCGGACGACGATGTGCCCCACGGAAAATTATCTCGTCCAGCATGCAACACCTGAGGTATTGTGAAAGGGAACCGGAGTCGACAAAGTGCAGACGGACCGCCGATGTAAATTAAGGAGGGTGGCCAACAGGAAGTGGCGCAATCGGCGGCAGTCGGTCATAGTCCTTCCTACTTCGAAAAGGAAGATCAGGTTGAAATTAGAGTGGAGGAAGCAATGACAAACTATGGAAACGAAGGAAATTGATTAGGAAACTTTTCTTCTTCGGAATTGAACGGCCGACAAAAATCGGTATAGATTTACACCATCGTCTCTCTTCGAGCCCGGAGCAGCCGTCCCGCTTCATTTTTTTCCTGTCGAAAAGGAAAATGAGTCGCTGTGTGCCCAATACGGGTATCTGTACTTACCTTTGCGTTGAACGGTCGCAGTAGCTAGATCATTCGGACCCTCCGGTAAAGCATCATGCAGTGTTCTCGCATCACTGGCTAAAATGTGAAAGAGATATCGAGGGAATCCAGGGCAGTAAGGGCACCCGAAGGATAGACGCCCAACAAGCGCTCAGGCGGATAAATCAGATCGACCCCCTAAGAATTGCACTTGGAAGAATGGGATGCTTCGATGAAACTGTGCGGAGTACTCGTAGTATCTGGCGACCTGAATTTGCATGGCGGAAGAGCATAAACATCAAGCATCCCAGTTTGCGGTCTGGGTCAGATAAAAAAAAACAGAGAGCAGTGAGCAGGTATCGTACAGTGTTGGAGAGAGGAGGACTAGACACCTTGCTTGCACTTGCGTATGTGCGTGAGAGATAAGCAGCAGTCGAGGTGGCGCGTCCATTGGATCTGAAGACAGTACCACGGACTGAGAGACAGGATGAACAACAGAAGTAAAGTCTCACAGGATATGTTCCGACCACGCAATTTTCTCAGCCCTAGCATGTCCGGCAATAAAGTATCGAAGGCCAGGTCTTGAAGATGAACAGACCATTTGATTATCCATGGCTAGTACCAGGGCGCGACGGGGGAACACAAATCGCGAGGCAGGATCCACTCAAAATGAGGGAAGAATCCTTGTCGAAAGTAGACTTTGATCAGGAGCGTAGGTCCTAAAACGGCAAGCGGCAATTACCCTTGGATCCAGTGCACAGTAGCTGAAAGCTTCGGACCCTCCGGGAAAGTGTAATGCAGTGCGCGGGCATCACTGGAAAACAATTGAGAGGGATATTGAAAGGTTCAAGGGAGGTGAACGCACCCGAACGGTAGGCGCCCAATCAGGCGCCCGTGCGGAGGCAAGTCAAATGGAACGCAGAGGATGCCGTGTCGAGCCATTGGAGCTGGGTAAGGCTGTGTGGTGAAGGAGCTGAGTGCGCCGGGAGGAGAGAAGTGTTTGTACGGTCACAGCCCTGCAGCAAAAATAGCCTGTATGCATCCGCTCGAGGTAGTCGGATGAACTGAGTCATGCGAAAAGGGGGGTAATAACTTCAGCAGATAGCACGATATCTCAGCTTAGATCCGCGTTGATATGTATACCCGGAGCAGGCGAATGATATCCTGGCGAAAATTTCAATGTCACTTCCCAAAACGGCAGTCTTTACTTGCCGCTTCACCCAATCGCCACGGTTCTTGCAGTCTTCAGAGCCTCCGGGAAAGTGAAATACCGCGCTGGCGCATGGGTGGATTAAATGCTGAATCGGCACGGAAGGATTCGAGACAGGGGGGTGCAGCCGGAGAACAGGCGCCCAATAAGCGCCGGTGCGACGCAGTCTATCCCGCGAAACAAATGTCACTTGTTGTCATTGGAAACGTGTGGCAAGTAAACTGGACTCCATCTTCTGGATATCCAGAAGAAAAATAACTGGGGCGGTGGCAGACGAATCACGCAAGTGGGAAGGAAAAATTGGGCCATCGTGTGCGCTAGAAAAAGCCAGCTTCCTGTCCGTAATCAGGATGCCATCCATAGCAGAACAAGGTGCCCTTCAAGTTTTCGAGCACCTGGAACGGGTTGGAAGATGGATTCTGATTCGTTGGCGCAGGTCGAAAAAACGCCGAAGTAGAGTGAACATTCGCAATGAGACTTGATCCGAGAAAAGACAGCAGCAAGAACAGCCTAGCGGAATTACAGAGTGACGCATCCAACTATCATTAGGTTTCATTCGCGTCGATGCCCCGGGACTGAAGAGCGAAGAAAGACCGCCGCCAAGTGGCCAATTTTCACCAGAGTCAGATCCAAGGTCAGATCTCGTTTCCAGGACGCCTGTAGAGCCCAGCTGAGGCAGTATAAAATGAAGTCCTTCTCATATACAGCTCAGTAGAGCAGTCTGCCAGTATCGAGCGAGGGGAAGATATCGAGAACTGGTCGACGTCGTGGTCGGAAAGAAAGGACGGATGTGGCTGTGTCTTTTACAAACTCCGACTGAGACTAGTTGCCGAATGCAGAACGCGGTTCGTTTTTGGATCGTTTACATTTTATTTGCATAGGAAAAAGTCACGGACGGCTCGTACACTGATATCGTCTTGTGGTGCATTCATTCCAGAGACTGGGATCAATTCATGAACATTTGCAAGCGCCGATGGCAAATAAATCCACTGGGTACCTCAGGCTCGTTCCTATTCTGAATCACCGGATTACACAACCCAACATCTAATTACACGGTCCCAAGAAGCTCCCAAGAAGTGAAGTACAATATAAGTGCCCGAAGAAATACATAGCTGAGATGAAAGAATGCCAATACAGCGTCCAATCGGTTCAACGTTAGTCAGGACTATAGCCTGGCGGCAGCTCCACAATCTCTGGTTCTCGCATTCGAACCCCGCTGTCCTCGTGCCGCACTACCACTGCGTCCGCCGGCACACTCTCCCCGGCTCCTCGCGTTGTAGGTAGCGGTAGTTCGCGCTCACGGGATAGCTTGGATGGTGGTATAATGTGTGAAGGCGCAGGAGTGGCATCCGGCGCCAGCATCCCCGTTGTACGGGTCGACCCGTGCGCAAGCACCGCGGAAACCGCACCAGCAGTCTGGGGCCCCGGCGCTGCACTCCCTGAGGTTCCGCTCAGCTGATGCATGTGCGTCTGGGAACGAGAGTTCGTCGTATCCGAAGGATTTGTGTGCGAAGGGGCCATACGGTGAACATAGGGATACGTCGTCGATGGTCGACTGTCCGTGTCGGGGTGCGAGCGTGAACCAGAGCTCGTACCGTGCCTCTGCGACTGTCCAGGTACCGGAGAGTATACATATGCGCTGCCCGCTCCACTCGCAGGCGCCGCGCCGTCTGCAGCATCCATCGGATACGGATTTGCGGCGGTCTCGTCTGCGGTGCGTCGTCGCCTTTTCCGCTGCCAGAGGAACAGCGCCCCCAATATGACGAGAATAAGGATGAGAGCGCCGATAACACCGCCGACGATGGGGCCGGTGTTTAAATGTTGTGGAGGCAGGACACTGGTGGATGGGGAACTTGCATATGAAGACCTTGCAGGGGTCGAGCCGGTGGTTGAGGCGTCGGCTAAGGAAGTGGTATTCGTAACATAAAAGCCTTGGACTGTGAGTGGTGTATGAGCACTGTCACCACCATATGTTACCACGAGGTTGTGTGGGGTGGGGGAAAGCAGGGGTGTGGTAAAGAATATTCGGTTGTAACTCGTTGCACTTTTGGGCCTGTCGAGGCCAATGAGTGTGAAATTCTGCGGACTGCCGCCGTCGATGCTCCAAGTCCCCCATGTCGCGTTATGCGGGAGCTCCGTTGGCACAAAGCCGTACATGCTCACTCTTGTGCCTGAAGATTTTCCGGTCAAGAAATTCATAGAAGAGCTGTGAATCTCTCCTACCGTGGAAGTTCAGCGCTACCTGCGCTCCCGCCGTCTGCGTCCCATTTTCTCCTCCAAACGTACCCCATCCTGATCCAAAGCTCACCGCGGGGTCTGTGTTGCGGTAGATCATGACTGAGTCCGCAAATACATCCTCTGGCATGGGCGTATACACCAAGTAATCGAGATAAAATGTCTTCCCCTTCGACTGCACCTGCACAGTCAGCTCGTGCGCTCCTGGGGCGATCGTGGGTTGGCTGCACAGAGCCCAGTTATTTTCTGGAAACTTGAACGTCGGGTTCGGCTTCGGAATTTTGATCTTGTCCACGAAGCAGTCCCAGGTCGGGTCCGTGACATTGTTGGTGTCGGTCGAAACCATTATTGTGCCAACAACGTTGAGAGAGGTCCCTATTGGATGCATCGCCTCAACATCAAATGAATCCGGGGCCAAGAGAGAGAGACGCACCGTTGAAGGCAAAGCTTAGGCTCGAGTCACTCGAAGTTGTCGCATGCGACGACTCATTAAATATTGGTCCAAAATTCCCGACACCGCCGAGGGTTTCTGGAGGCACGACGAACCAGCCGTTCGCGCCGTATTGGATGCTGGGGTCCGTGTCGTCGACCACTCGCTGGCGGGGTGTCGTCGCCATTCAAGGCAGGGGAAGAAAGTGGGGATGTGAGCGGTAACAGATCAAGCGAGCATTACGACGCAGCCTTCTAATCATGATGTTCATTATATCCGGCTAATCAGCAGCTGCGATCAGCGATATCAATCGTTCTGTTCGGGCTGAGCATAATTGCTTCCGCCGCGTAAATCAGCGTAAATCCCTTGATGTCCGTTCATAAGTAAATCACCCGCTCGCATACTTGGAGTGCTCCTTGCGGAATGTAGAGCGCAAATCGAGGCTCAACCTACGGTAAACGCATCGCCGGCACTCGGTGGCCGTAACATGGCGGGAGTGGAATCAGACAACCTGTCATCGTCAGTACCGGAGTTGCACCGCTATTTCGAGGACAGATCCTTTGGTCATTGCAAGAGGTACACGCTTGAATTACCCTCGAGGTAGTTTTTACATCCTTCGTTGCCGGTCTCTGTTTCTTGAGCTCTGAGATTCACCACATCTTACACGTTCCTCGGTTATAATGGGTACTTTTCCAATCTATCTTCTCCTCTTCATCGCAATCTGTTCTCACTGGCTGTGGATCAAATGCTCGTGCATCATGCGCATTTAGAAACTCCGCCGTCCCCGGATCCACTGGAACTTGGATCCTTCCGGTAATCAGGTTCAAATAAAGGGCTGATCTGTCAGCGATGTTCAAATAAAGAATACACTGCCAGCAGAGTCGGAATAATGCCGGCGTTCGGTGCAAGCGTGTGATTTGCAGTACTGAGGGTCTTATTCCTGCGACCTGGACCATTTGGTAATCCCATTTTGTAAGTACTGGACATGGTGTTGCATTCCTCACAGATCGGCCGAAATTGATCGCAGCGAGTAGCGCGCCGATATCTGTCCATGCCGATGTCTGCGCCAGTCTGCCGATACAGTGTACACCGCAAACCTCTAAGACTGCCTGATTTTTGCCAAGGTGGACTGGATGCAGTTCACCAATCTTGTGGTTCTATCAGACCGGATGGAATGAGATGTGCTGTAAATCAACTCGAATGCAAATCATGCCAGGAATCGCGAACGCGAACAGGAATTCGTGAATTCGTTGAGGTTCCCCTCATTGCTTGAAAAGTGTTGGGCCAAACCAAACATGTTAACAATTTCGAGCACAATGTCGGTTCAACGAAGCTACCTAAAACTTGTATTCCTCAACTGGGATGCCAGCTCTGCGTCCCGAAACATAAATAGCATGTGTATATGATTTGCAGATACTGTACTATTAAGTTCAACTCGACAGTCACGGGTCACGGGTCCTCTTGTCGATGTCGAACTTTGGCTAATGTCACACGTCACACCAGGGTAGTGTCGAAATTGGTCCCCCGGTTCGGAAAAAAATGCAGAGTTTCTCTGTACTCTTCGTACCTCAATTTATAGCGAATAGAGGGGTGCGGGTAGTATTTTTTTGATCAAACGTAACTGAAATGCGTCTGAGGCAATTCCTTTGAAAGGAAATACGTGGAAAGTGGCTTGAAAGTGGTGTATAACTGGTCGGAAATCCTTATTTAAAGCAAAATTCGGCTGAACTCCGAATTGTGTTCACCTCCAGTTTCAGGAATCTCCCTCTAATGCATTTCTGACCCAGGAACGTTCGGAGGTGTGTCGAATTTTTGCCGCAAGTCACGGTCACCCCAGCCACTTGTCGAATGTCGAATGTGGTTCAAATCGTCACGGGTCACACCCCGTGTCGAATTGAACGTAATAGTACAGTACATGCCCCGAAACGGAACTTAAACCGCGGAAGTAATGTCAGCGAAAAAAGTGGACTTGACGTCCTTGTAATCGTCTTCGCCGGTCCAAATGTCCTGGGCCTTGATCCAGGCATGACAAGCCTCCGTCCGCTTCACCTCGATGAGCAGGTAGCCGAACATGTGGAAGATCCCGAGCACGACGGGGGTCATATCGACCATGAAGCGCATCTCGACGCCTGCCAGCCAAAAACTAAAGAGGAAGGTGTACCAAAAGCTATAACAAGGGTTTAGTTGTATATTCTACCTCAGAAAGGACAACAATATTACTAGGTGGCAGAGGCGGTCTGGGCGAAAACCTTGGCAACGTTCTAAAGCGTTTTAGTGGTGTAAATTTTGATTTGGAAGGGGCAGCACACCTCTGATACTTCATTGGAGGATGGTTTATCAAATCGAGGGTCGTGGTGAATTCCACCAAATCGGCCCCAGCGCAGCAGGACTTTGATTCATAGTAAGCATGGCGAATAATCAGGGTAGGTAGAATACACACTGGTGCAGTACATGTTGATGCTACGGTACTTTCAGCAAAAACAAGACGGTTACCGAACTTTCAACTCACAAAATACTGAATCCTCCAGCGGTAACGATCCAAGGTTTCGCTTGATCCAATGCAGTAACTTCCGAAAGGATCCTGGGGCATGCGAAGAAATACATTGCGCGAATGGCACATCCTAGGTCATTGTTGACGGGATCCTGGCCCAGTGAACAAAAAATACTCACCGGCCAGCCCAATCACCAGGAGCCCAGGGAGGATAGCGAGTTTTCTCTTACACGCCCACACCTTCGAAACGCGGAATATCTGACACGGAAACAAGAATCAGCTGGTGAATACAGAAACGAAGTTTCACAAACAAGCAAACCATCCATAATCAATACCGACGCCGAGAGGAGCACGCTTTGCCAAATCGCGATGGGGTTAACGTAGTTCTCATATATTCTCAGAGCGAGGGATCTCCCGGTCGGCGTCCAGATATCGATATACCCAGAGCCATAGAGCGCTCCCCAGAAGCGTACAACGAATTCAATGAAGTACTGCCATTATTTGAATGTCAATTCGAGATCTAGGTAAATTTGGTTTGGATTGGTGACTCACCCAAGTTACAGAAGCAATAACTGCCCCGCGTCCAGCGAGCGGGCTCTCGTCCATCACGAGGAGGATGTCGGTGCATTGGCGCGGCAGCTGCTCGCGGATGAAGCGCACATGATCTTTGCAGAAGAACCAGAAGCCAACAGTCGCGAGGAACATGCCAAAAGCGAAGACCTCAATGACGGTCCCGGCGAGCACACAATCCATCTGCACCCTTTCAGCGGCCAGAATCATAGCTGTGTCGGAATATATCATGGTGAGAGAATTGTGGAGGGTCCTGACGCAGGGAGTCAAGTTTATAAAGCGAAAGAGCAGAGGGTCCAACGTGGGTCCAAGCTGAATGCTCCGTGATACCAGATACGTGGAAGAATGTGCTGGTTATATTTAACCCACGCATTCCACGGCGTTCAACAGCATGCGTTGCAAAGGCGGAGATCATTCTGCGACAGATTGGCGACCAGTTTCATGGTACCGGGGACCCTCACCTTGGCTTACGGGTCCCGTACTACCGTGAGAGTCGGTATTAGAAAGCAGGAATTTCGGACACCAGCCGACAGATCGATACAAGATTAACTACTATACAGGCCCGCTATTCTGACCAGCTTCGTCAGCCACTGCTCGACACTGCAAAGGGAGAACTGACCACACAAGCCCGACCTGAGTCTTGCCTCTGCCTACGCTGTGGTCCTCGAAACTATCTCGGCTCTCTGATTTCCCAGAATTAAACCGGATCACCGCTGGTGGCTTTGAACGACCGGTGGTTGCGGGCTCAGGTGAGTGCGCCCATCCGAGGCCGACGCGCACGTATATAAGTGTGTTGGTGGTGCCTATGATTGAGGGGGTGATGTCAATCAGGAAGCGGAGATTCGACCGCACCGCATAGGCGGTGATGAAGAACACGGCCCAGGTTCTAGGTCAGGTCAGTTTTCCGCAGATGGTGAAGGGCGGAGGAGTGCGTACGCGGCGAGCGCGGCACTTTCCACGATGATGGCAACGACCGACTTTGAAAAGAGAGAATTAGCCTTTTGGGGAGGTATACACCGCGACACAATCAGAAGGCTGTGTCCGCCGGACGACTTGAGAATATTTTGGACCCTCCATAGTCTCCAGGCAATGAAAACTAAGAACAAATTAGCTCACGCCTGGGATATTTGATCAATGTATTCACCTGTGCAGTACAAATTGGTCCTGAATGTCATAAGAGCGCTTGAGCTATTGCCCGTAAGACTGAGACTGAGAACCGGGAACTCACAAGAACGTGAACCCGAAATCTGCAATGGTCCACCCGTCGGCCAAGGCGGGGACACTGTCACCAACTTTGAATCGAGAAAAGTCGTATGTGACACCGACACTGCTGACTGAGGCGAGAGGATGAGATCGAGAGCTGGAGGAGACCATGTCGATTGCGCACCGATGAGTCCCAGTAGAGTGATCATCGGGAATATCATAACGTATTTGTTGTGCCCCCAGACTATCCACAGTCGATGAACCTATGCCCGTAAGTTGGAGAGGCGGAGGGAAGATGAGAGATTTCTTACAAAGAGCCCGTCCACGATGGCCAGAGACGCGAGAAGAAAGGCAGTTTGTACGACTTGCGTGGCCTGCGAGAAATCTCCATAGAAGTCCAGTGGATGTGGGTTCGTCCCATTATCCACCGCCACAAACGCCAAAAACAGACGGTCGATCGACAAGATCCAGTGCTGAAATCGTCGTGCGTCAGAACAAATTGTGGAGTAGTAAGTGAGGAAGCGAAGCAGACGTACACCTGTCACGGCGACGAAGAGGATTGTCCCTCCACACAGAATTGGCGAGCGCCAGATTGAGCGCTCGCGCCTCATGCCGCGGGACTGTGCCGTCAGAAGAAGGTAGATCGATATGGTGAACAGAACGACATATATCCCATAAAAGAATGTTTCGATTACGACTGTGGCCGGCGCGGACGAAATGCGTGGGATGGTCAACATCTTGAGGCTGGGAGGGCAGCGAAAAAGGGAGCGAAGGTCCATAGAGTCGGAAACGGCGTTTATAAAGGAATACTCCGGGTAGCTAAGAAGAATCTTCCTTGATCGCCTTCGGATATGACAGGGGAATCCACCTGAGTTCGGATAAAGACATTCGACCATCCGCGCCAGTGGGACACCCAAGGAAATGCAAGCGAGTATTTTCCTCCTAGCATCAATCACAGAATAGCTTCAAGGTTCACAGATACGCCGCAGATTGATCCTGTAGGGGATATTGACCATCTCCATCCCAGATGTCGACGTAAGAAACTAGATATCTTGTCGAAAGGGCTTGTCCAGGGAAGTTTGCGTTTGGTCAGTTATGGCGAAATGCACTGTCTCTCACAGCAATTCGCGACAACCTGTGGGTGAGAATGTGAGAAACAAATCCACTATATCCTGCCGCCTTTTACGGTGGAGGCAGGGGCTAAAAGGGGTCCAAAAGAGGATGAAGGAGAAGAGAAAACATGTCACGAACCTTGTCACGAACCCATTTCAGCCCGTCAGCAATCATCGGGCATCATTTCTGCACTGCTCCGAAAGTTCCCGCATGTGTTGAAACCTTGAACTTGATCTATCATCTCACCCTAACTCCAGCTTGCCAACACAATCCCTTCATCTGGTTTCGACAACAAGTCAATCGCTGGTGCTCCCCTCCAGCGCTCAGCGCTCAGCAACCACACCGATCAGGGCGGTTCAACTGTTCAAGTTCTGCGGCAACTATCCAAAATGCCAGGGTGATCCTGCGGTAAGGATAAAAGCAATTCCAAACAGCAGTAGAAACGAAAAGAGAAACAATAATGGAATACATCCGCTCGAGATGATGTTGACTTACTCGAAGAACGCACCAGTCAAATGTTTCCCACAGTTCGAACCCTCGTCATTGATGTCGTCATTGCCCACTTATTTCAATCGCATCCGGTGGTATCAATCGTGTATTGTCGTAAATATCATACAGAGAAGAGCTTCGAATTACGGGACCTGGATACGCTATATAAATCAATGCCCGGGCTTTTTTGCGCTGCTTAATTGTCATACTACCAGCCCATGCTCACGATGAGGCCCGCTGCGTTCGCTCTCTTCCTGTGCTGTCTTTTCTCGTCCCTTTGTGTTACGGCGGGCCACAGTGTAGGGGAAGATGCGGACTCCCCAGAGGCGACTCTCTTCGTCTACGACCGGCGGACGGCGCTTGAAAAACGGGAAGACGGAGACGATGGGAGCGGTGGAGGTGTGGGTGTCGACGTGAGTTGCAGTGCGCACAATAATGCTGGAACTGATTTCAACCCGGTCTCTCTCTTTGTTCCATTAGCTACCAAGTGTCGGACTTTCGCTGGGAAACATCACGACCAAGTTGGGAAACATCAACCTGACGTGCGTATTTTTGGTTATATTACATCCAACGAAGTAAGCTAACCTCGCTATTCGAACGACAGCGTAACTAATGTCACCATCGCGGTGGGTAATATCGAGTGGGCTGTATCATATCTCGCGAGATTCATGACTGACACAATACTTTTTGTGCTTCAAGAATAGAGAACATCGTCATTGGGAACATCTCAGTGATCGTCTCGGTTCCTCTCCCTGGCGCTAGCCCCATAAACGCATTCAGCGCATCTGTACGTCCCTTTATCACCGGGCCACCATGCCACCTACCTGTACTTGTATTCATTTTCGAGTACATCCCCAGTCCGCTGCGACATCCATTTCTACCAGCACCTCGACCCCCACATCGACTGTCTCGACCCCCATATCCGCAACGCAAACCGCCAGCTCCGATGCCGGGAGCTTCCTGCAGCGTCTCAGACGGCAAGACTCCTCTTCCGCGCCAACTTCACCACCTACGACGACATCGAGTGATGTCGGGCTTCCTACGGTAACGGTTGGAGGTGGCGACGTAAACGCTGGTGCAGGGAATGTCGATACTGAAATAGGAAACATCACAATATTCGTGGGGAACGTGAACGTTTCCATTGGCGACGGTGAGTGTCCAGCGTACATCTAGCTATTATTGCGACGATTTACAAAACAACTTTTTTCCGTTTCGTAGTGAAAGTGAAGAACGTATCGGTCGGGAATATCTTCATCTTGGTGCAGATTGGGCAACCCGATGTACGTTCAGTTATTTCCTGCTCAGCCTACCTTCGCGTCCTCACAACTTACTAGCTGACCGGTGCTCTCGGAAACCTCACCAACGCACTGGAAGGAACGGGTGGGGCCGCGATCTAGTTCCGGCTAGCCTCCGTACGCACCCTACCCAAAATCGCCTGCTGCAGCTCGCGTCGTTAAAAGAGATTTCCCTATTCCATTTATGGCCAATCCCCCGGGGCGCTGGAGGTTCCTGTCATTTCTCAATTTTTTAGCCTGGACTTCGGGTTTAGCGTAAGAACAGTTGAAAGTATTTGTACGGCACGCACGAGTGGTTTCGCGTTTTCTTAGCGGTGTATCCTAGTCTTTATTATACCCACCTACACATATTCAGCTTTCGTTGGGCTCATGAATGCCAACATGTTTGAATAAGCAGCTCAATTTCAGCTTCCGGTATACCAATAATTGCTGGATGCTTCAAGGACGGGTCCATTGTCTGAGTTCGGCTGTGATGACTGAGACATCAGTAAATGTCGGGTTTTGTTCAGGCACGGCCATCTGCTGCGAGAGTCTGCTCCTTCTTAGCTGTGCGAGTCATTTTAGATGACTGGGGACATAATTTCACAGCAATAATGGAAGGGTATCCGATCGCACCAATCCGTTCAGCTGTCGTCCTGTCAATAAAGCCCAGCTTTTCTTGACGCGGACATCATGAGCGCTGCAAAACACTCTGCAAATCTATTTCCAGTGCAAACGCGATCACAATTTACCGTTATCTGCGGAGCTTTATTCTGGTCTGCACGAATATCTGGTTTATACGGTCGGAGATCACGCTGGAAAACAGCTTGAATTAACATCCAAATTGATTATTGCAGTCCTTGTCAACGATTGACGCTTGTCTGCGTGATGATATCTTCAGTGGGTCCAGATTCCGTGATATGGGACAGAGAAATCGGTGCAACAGTAAGGGGAAACACTCAACAACGGCGTTTGGATGCCAGTGAAATCTTTGATTCAACTGTGAATTATGCAGCGTTGTGAGTACGGACATCATGAACCAGGGATTGATTACTGGGTGGATCAAGTTTCACCTCATCGGAGCTGCATGTGGCGGGTCTTACTTCCTGGAAATTGTATGAATCTCAGTTTCGGCGTTGCTCGACGGGTCTCGATGCCACTCCTGAAATGCGGGAGAATCTCGATAGATTTCTGACCACATGGGATGTTAAAAGCCCTACGCCTCCCCCACTATGACATTCCCAAAAGGGAAACTGCTTACAAATCGTCATAAATGAAGTCATAGGAACAGATTTTGCATAGTTCTCTTCCAACACCTGTCTTAAAATGAATTTTTTTCATGCAGAAAAGGCTTAGATACAAATTCAACGGGAACAGTTGACTCTGGTGCATTTAATTTTTCCAGGGTAAAGTAACAATCAGAGTCTCAGGCTGTCTTGGGAGCCACAGTAACACGTTTGGGACGCTGGGGAGCCGTCTAGGAAGTCGAAAATTGTTTAGATATGCTATTTGTATATTTTGGTTGGGGATGGTCTTGAAGACATTTACGCCTGTATGACATTGAACTGTATTAATTCATTATTATTATTTTCAATGTCAGAATTGGATTAGTGGGAGTCTGGGACGGTCGTGGCACATTCTGCGTATAGAGAAGCAGGGGGAATTCATAAGCGGAAAGGAAATCAACATCCGCTGTGAAGAACGAATTTGCGTTGAATTAGAGCTTATTTGCAAACGGTATAAAATGGATTTTTGCGTATCAGGTTTTATCCGTTTTTCTGTTGTGGAGCTGTGAGTTTTTCTGTCTTGAAATGGTCTTCCAGAAGGAGACACCACGAGGCCGGCCGGATGTCCCAACAGGGAAGTGTCGGCATCTACTCTCACACCTCGCGCGCTCACTGCTCGTCGCGTCGACACGTCCTCCCCGCCTCTCTTGACGTCGTATCGTATCGCAGGTGGAGTAGCTACGGTCAGAGGGTGACGATAGGAAGCGTCGCAAATGAAAGTGCTACGAGTCATGGTTTCGGACAGGAATGCTAAAGTGGTGGAACAGGCCGGTTGGATTTGCTCACATGATCGTTGCTCCGCTGACGATTTATACTTGTGGAGCGGATTTTCTTACTGATCGCAAGTGGTTTTGTATCGTTCAATATTTTTATACCGTTTGCAAATAAGCTCTATTGTTCGGGACAAAAAACCGAAACCAAAGTCTCCGAAAATATTGCAAGGCAGAGATTCGAACGCTTGATCACAGGGTAACATCACGTGGCACGACAGATGCGCACGCAACCACTAGGGCATTCCACCAACGAAAGGGACGGCGTGCAGCACCTCACAACGGCACCCAGGCGGCCGCTTGCCTTTTTGGGAATGTCATAGTGGGGGAGGCGTGGGCCAGCTTGGGATGTTCTTGTATTGTTCGTCGTCCTCAAAGGTCTACTAATTATGTTGCCAGCTGTCGATCGGAGGAAAGCTCTGCTGAGGTCGGGGGCATCTTCCTGCCGTCTCTTCCGGTCCGATGAACATAGTTCGAAAAGGATAAAGATAGGGGGACCGTTTCTACTTTTGGACAGCAGCAATTCGGTAAACCTCCCGGCAATTGATTCACCCGGTTCCGCCTCCGATTATTTCCGCATAGATGACGGCTTGCTCCGATTCCTGGTTTCGCACATCGTGCCAGTTGTGCCGCAGTCAAGCGTCATTTTCTTTCACCGATCCCCATCTCATCTGAGTCTCTTTTTTTCACCCTGGTTATGTTTTCCGTTCGATATTCTTCCCCCGTAATATGAATTAAACGGAAGAATAACACACTCTCGTTTGACTCTCGTAACAATCGCGATTTGAGGGGAATTGAACGAAAAATGGAAGGAACGGACTCCATTTCACTTCATATTTCTCATGCCCATCTATAATATAATATATATCCAGCTGTCTTGTCGCTTCCACGGTTCCACCGTGTTCTTTTGATGACACGAGTCGGAAACACGGGGGAAAATCATCTCACTATCAGAAAAAACCAAGACTGCTCAGGCACGCTTCAGCTCCCACCACACAACAAGGCAGCCCAACTGTGAATGCCCCGTTTTTCTCTAAAGCAAGCGAGGCTGTACACAACATGTCCACATTTAGACAGGTGCATCGCCTTCACACGCGATTGGCTTGGCTCCAAGCTGATCGATAGCTATAGCCGTTGTCCGCAGCAACAGTCTCGACTCTCTGGCGATCCCTCGGACGCCTTTTTTACATAAAGGCCTCACGCCCACGGCCTTCCTCTCTCCTCAGACCTCCACCACGACCATCATGCCTCCCATTACCGTCCCCATCGCAAAGCAGCCTTCAATGGACCTGTACAGCGACCACGCTCACGCAGACGAGAAACCGCGCGCGTATCACGACCATGCCCACGGGCACGCCCATTCACACGACGACGAGACTTCGCAGTGGTCTTCACCCCACCGGACGGGCCCTGCATCGCACAAACCATGCCACAACGGCCGCCTCCGACGCATCCTCCTACCGGCCCTGGTCGCCCTCTTGACGCTCTCCGGCGTCCTTGCACTCTACTGCTTGCTCGGAAACGGGATGGCCGACCCTGGCGAGATAATCGAGGGACTCTTCGCTGTTAAACGTGCTGTCGACGGCGACCCTAACTCCGAATCTGCATTCACAAAAAATAAATGTGCGTTTCTCCGTTATACGATCCCCTTGCTCGCCGTACTCACTCGCTTTATTTTTTTTTCAGTGTACCTCATCGTCATCTTTGTGGGGCTTCTCGTGGTGGTGATACTCGCAATCATGCTCAGCGCGTGGTGTTGCAGAGGTACGTGCTTCCCGCCGCATGTATAATCGTACCATGATCTCATTATTCTGCCTACCTTCTAGGCGCCTTCGAGAACCCCTGTTGTTGCCCCTGCTATCTGTGTGCCTGCTGTGGTGGACTAGGTACGCCGCGGCTCTTCCCTTCCTCCACTGTTACATATCTAACCGGACCTTGCTTCAACAGCGTGTCTGGAATGCATCGGCTGCGGGCTGTGCGCCGAAGGCGTGGACCAAATGTAATTGTTGGAGCACCCGTCTTCTGTGTCGCGTCCCACCATTGGAAATGAGACCGCATTGCGGCCACGGACTCTTCTATGTACCTATCGCCTACGATTTCTTGAAATGAAAACAATCCTAGACGATACTTCCCGTCCAATGAATCTGTGGCAATGGCGATGCCGCACACTGAGAAGGGAGGTTATTATCCCTTTCTCAGTCGAACACAAAGTTCAATTTATACCTCCCAGTCCTCACTGGGCATTTATAACCCTGCAGCTCCGCATTAATTCCGCGGATGACATACATAGCCTTTTAATTGATCCGTTCACAGCCGACTTCACTGACCGACGCCCACAATTAGTAATATCGGGACGGTGTAGCGACCACGCCACAAATCCAAACCCCAATCTACGAACGCTAATCTCCTCATAAGCCCTATTAACCTAGCTGATAAATATTCCGATGCCTTCCTCCTCTCCTCCTTCAGGCAAATCTGAACTCACCTCTTGGTACGCCTGCTGGAAACCGATGCATATGCGCACTTCCATTAGTGATTTATACCATGCTTGCTTGATAGATGTGCGTTCATCAGCGGCCGCCGACTACGGTGCAGAATTTATTTATATGGTGCCTGCTGGCGACACGATTTATGGGCCGAACGTCGCGAACTCGAACTGTTTCAATTATTAATCAAGTCACCCACGAGCGTGAGGGCATCATCCTGGCTTCTATGATGCGCCCGCAGCGCCTCCATCGCACCTGTTGCGGATATGGATAACTTCATCGGGTTCTCCGGGTTCAACCTTCAATGTTCGCCTACAACACGATTACAATGATTGACCATTGGCGAATTGGGGCGCTCGTTTTTTTTCTTCTGGACAACGAAGAGTTCCACATCGAGAATGCGAATTCGTATATTTGTCCGGGCTCCCAGCAGTATACACTAGCTTCCCGATATTGGCCGAAGTTCGGGGGCATTACATGTTGACCAAAATTGATACGGGCTATCGTCTATAACCCGTCGCTCAAGATTCCAGTCTGAATATGGTCCTAGTACGGACTCACAGGCAAGTCCATCCTGTTCACTCCGGATTGAATTTACTCCGTCGATTTCAGTGCAGTTTAAACGGCAATAATGTTGCCAAGGGTACTGTCGGTCCGGGTTTTGAAATGTATCCCGAGCCTAAATATGTATACCTCCTTCAAAGGGCAAGGTGCGAGAGATACCGGTGAGTTGAAAGGTGTAGACGCTTTCCAGCCAGTTTCATGAACTTCTGACGGCAAATCCATATCGCGAAACCTTCGTTGTACTGAAAGTTAGCAGAGCTGGACACGAAAATATAGACTCGCTGCGTAGTTGTATTCCCGGTGCTTTCATCTCGGATTAAACTGCAACGCATTACCGAGCGATAAGCAAGCAATGTTACCAAGGGTACAGCAGTGGCGCATCCAGCAGGTCCGCAGGCAGATTGTGACATGTGCGGAATTACAGTGGCAAAGCACAGAAATAAATACGAGGCAGAGCGCGAAAATAACGACTCCCGCGAGGGCGTGGTTCCGCCCGGTTGTCGAAGAGATTAGATGTCTGCCAGAAAGACGATAAGCTTTCTATGGGACGTTGGTTCAACGTCGTTGCCCACAAAAACGGATGAGATTCGCAGAAGGAAAGGTTGGTCTCACGGGGGAGCTGAGATCAAAAGATAGACAACTTGAACGCCGGACAGATTTTCGAAGCCGTTCTTGGTCACTCGAGATCCCACTGTGTCCAGGTTTAGTCAAGTCCAGTCGAGGTTCAAACTTCAAGCAGCCTGTCGATGGATCCAAACTTTCTTTTCCTATTTTTTTTTTACAGATGGGTCAAAGATCCACGCACAGAAGTCTTCGAGCGCCCTGATTAACACCATTTTTCCTGTTCGTCTTCATGGTTCTTGATTAAGCCTGAAAGCTGTGTTGATGGGGGCAAAACACAAGTCAACAACTCCTTGCCATCCCATATTCTACCAACTCGCCGTTAACAATGCTCGAACTCTGAGGTGGGCCTCAACTACATGGTACGATACCGGAAAACCTGTCCCGACTTCATGCAGGCCCGAGGCAGGATCCTCCGGCCCGAGGCAGTGCGCCAGCTGCGCAAGAAGATCAAGGCTTCCGCAATATCCGACCCATCGAAGGCAGTGAGACCGTTCCATACTTGGGTACATTGGATGATACCACCCGGATATCCGGACGGTCGCTGGCTAACATCATGTCCTCGTGGAACCGCTGAATGGCTTTTTGACGCGCCGAATCTCGTAACTCTACTCGGCCAGATAGGCGAAATCGGTGTCTTTACAATGCAAGACCCGGATATTTATACAAAAGTGGGTCGAAGGTGGCGGACACACAATATCATTTGACCAATGAACCAGATGGTGGCGTACACAGAATTTCTTCGTACTCAGCGCAGGATCGTCTGCAGCCACTCGAAACAACTCTGAACCGTGATGCCACGGTGGATATTAATTCTAGTCGCTAATTTTGACTTCCCCTCTGGTGCAGGCTCCGACCTTTAAACGCTTAATTCACTTAATAGACCTCATGGCAGTACCTCCATCCAGCGAGATTGATTCCGTTGCCATCTGGGCCTCGACACGGAAGAAATGCCATTCGAGCGTGTGTCCCAAGATCGCATCCAATCCCACACCTCCGTCATTCCGGCGACCCCGGACTGAGAACTGACAGGCTGTGATCCACTTACTGTCCTTACAAAACCAGGCTCCTGCGCTCATCCCGCATGCTGCCTTTCGGCCTCAAACTCGCCTGGTTTGCCCTCTCCCTCTCAGGTATAGTCAACGCTGTTACGGATATCAACTCCATGTTATGACCACCCTATTCAGGTTTGATTGGCTGCTGGGCGGTCCTTTTGCCCCTGGCATGGGCAATGGGGAGTTATTGGGGCCCGATCGCGTACGCAGTCGGCATTACGGGTCTGGAAGGAATCTTCTGTATAGGTTTGCTTGGCTATCCAACCTCCTGCCGTATGTTCTTACTTCGTTCACAGGTCTAGTCTGGAAGATGAACCCAGTAAATATGCCCGTTGCGTTTTGTATAGGTGCGTACGTGATTTGAAGCCCTTCGTTCAGAGAGAAGACTGATTAGCACCTTTCCCTAGCTCAAACTCTCATTACTGGGTCCGCCGCCTTCTTTATAATTGGTGTACTGGCGGCCATTACCACCGCGACTACAATATATGTGGCTAAGCCCAAGCAGTGGGGCGAGAACGATGGCGCGTGAGTAACATTCGAAATCTACGTTTCGCAGACTGATGGATCCCGTAGCATCCTCTCGTGGCGAACATATTATCTCCTGCCCATTGTACTTTTCCCGCTCCTTGCCTCCTGCGTTCACATCACTTTTGTCATCTTTTTCGGGACTTTCGAAGCCATAGACGGTCTTACTTGCATGCCGAACCCGCTCTGGTGCGTATTTGGAGTGTCTGAATATTACATACTCAAGTTTGGACAGGCTTCCCTTCGTCGGACACGCAGGAACTCCATTCCTTCTCACCATTCCCTGCTTGTGGCTTACTTTCCTATCCACTATTCGGGTCCGGCGGACCCACCAACACATCCAACGCGCGCGTCGCTCGGTGAACATCGAAAATTTGGATCGCTTCACCACCCGGCCTCGACGCAAATCTCGGTCATCACTCAAGACGCGAACAACACCGCCAACTCCCCGTGCAATCACCGCCCCATCGCCCTCGCCCTCCTCCATCATACGGATGACAAGCGAGGCGCGTCGACAACCAATCAGCCCGGTCCTTCGAGAGGAGAAGATTCGGAGCTTCCACCTTCCTTTTCTGCCGCCCTCTCCAGACTATATGACAGCATCTTCGGGTCAACGCTCCCAGCCTTCCGAGGACTCGTTCGACACTGTTTCCAGCGTTTCCTTCGCCGAAATAAAGCGCAAATCAGGACGCCTCTTCGACCCCACTGAAGAGGACGATGTAACAACACCACTGCGACCTAGCCCTCATTCGATGACGAGAAGCACACACATTAGCACTCGATCCATCCACAACAGCGATCGCCTTTCCATCACGCAGCTTGCGTTCAGTATGCGACACCAAGACTACATCGATGCCAGCGACTATTTTTCCTATGCAGATGCTGGGACGTCCGTCATATCGGGCATCGGTCAGTTTCAGCGCCACTACTTGCAGTTTTGAGGATAATTTATCCTTCCACAGTTCCCACTCTCCCACAGACTGAATATCGCAATCCAGCTGAACTCTCTTCCGTTGTTCGCAGCCTGATTATATTTCAATTGTGAGAGTGATCTCGCCACGAATTAATACATTTATTCATGCGGGTGTCGTCAGTGCAATCATATTCATCCACCTGCTCTCTTCGATAACTCCACTCATCGACGCCATCTCCGCAAGATCAGCACCCGCCGCCCTCGGAACACAACATGTCGCCCTACTCTTAGCCGGGTGGGCGCCTGTTGTCATCTTCGGTGGGTAAAATGTTCCCATCTCTCCCTGAAATTCCTCATCCTCGTCGCGACCAGGCCCTTTATCTGCCGTCCGTTGTCAATTCGTACTCTGGCGGTGACTGGACCTAGAACCAACCTTCGTGGTGGATGTCTCCCACTCCTGCTACTTGACAGAGGGGAAGATTTTGAGATACGTGCCGTAATGGCAGCACTCTCATAGACGTTCTAGCTGCCTCTCTGATTCATCTCCGAGAACAAGGACGCTACGGCCACACATGGCTGTGAACGCATTGTAAACTAGCTGTATATGCATGCCACGAAGCACACCCATTACCGTGCTTCGCTTCCACTATCGTTTTCCTCTTTCCAAACAGTAGATACTATATAATCCTCAACAGAAATCAACTATCTTGTACCGTCTGACCGGAATACTTGCTCCCCGAAATGGCCGACGCATGTGTTGTCTTTGGCTTTGTTTGTCTGGCTCTGAGGAAGTTGAACCACGTCCAAACCACGCTAGCATCCATGGCCGACCAGGACTTACACTAGGGTAGGCATTCTTCCGCGTTCAATAAGTATACGGCATATGCGGAGTATTGTAGGGAAAGAATATGAGACCAGTCGGAGTTGCTACCCGATCGTCGAGAGAGAATTTTCGAACTATGGGGACCTTCTTCAATAAAATTGGAATGGGTCGTGATAAGTATGACTTTGCCTGAAATCCATCCTATATTCAACATCGAAAAAGAAAAAAGAGTGGGAGAAGCAGATCAACAGTAGAACTTGGTGTAAATAGCTATAGCACCATTCCCCATCCTATCAGACCCGACAATAGGATTGCATATCCAGTTGACCGCATATCGAAGAACCCAGAGCCCTGCTCGGGGAAGACCAGGATCCTGAACCCGAAGTTGTTGTGGAGTTACCTCCCTGGAGGTCAACACACGGACCACTTGAGGCAATATAGAACTCGTCCGATAGGGCTACAAAGTTACCACTGTGGCTGTCGCTCGTGAACTTGGCGCGGATCTAGCAATACGAGTCGGAAGAATGAAAAACATTTGAGAAATAACCTGCCTTCCAAGCTCCCCCGGAGAGTGTGAAGAAATCGACGGGAACGTACTGGTATGCCGAGGTGGTTTCGTACAGCGGTTGATAGGTCAGCACGGAAGGGGCCATCAAAATCGAATGACTGACTAGTGTTGCAGTCCCGCACTCTTCCCGGTACCGGATTCTACCCAGCTCCGGGGTCATCGAGGGTATCTTTAAATTCTATATCGCAAATATCAGGATGGTATAGCAGCTCCGGTGTAGGGTGGCATGCTTACGTCGAAGGTTTCGTCGACAAAGTACGGGGCGACTGTGATTGTGCCGATTGTACTGAGGTTCGAGAGGAAAAAGATATCACCGCCATTCGGGCGTCCAATCCGAAGAGGGCTGCATCCTGGATCCACGATGCTGACAACGGGTGGGTGTGGTGCAGGCAAACGGTGGGGCGATGGACATTCTGAACGTTTTGGATCGGGCGGTGATGTTCGATACAGGAGTTCCAAGTTGGCCTGGGCTGACAGACAGAGTGTCATAGACAGTGGCATTCATGCGGACATGGTAGTTGCCAGGCGGCGTCTGATAACATTATAGTTGTATTTGGTGCCAACTGTACCAACAGCGAAGGCACGAACCGCCGCATGTGCTTGATAGAAGAAGTCGATTCCGTTGATTCCTGGGTGCGTCCGTGAAATTAGACCCGGCATACGCATAACATCTGCGACCTCCTGGCCATTTTCTGGATGGAAGTCAGTATTCATTGGGGAATTTATGTAGAAGTGGCCATACCTTCCGCATTGCCAACCATCAACTCCGCTGAAATGTTCTTAATCTAAAAGGATTTCATCCGGTTAGAAAGGGCGCTCGCTGGGAGGAATAACACCCACGTCGTGCCCAACCTTTCCAATGTGATACTGGTAGGCAAAGTGGAGGAAATCTCCTGCCACAACCGGGTCCGGAAAAGAAATATCTGTGATACTGTCATTCTGGGAAAGAACGAGTGTGGATAAGAAGAGAAGGAAGAGGGGTCGGAGAGCCATTCTTGGATGCATCATTCGAATGTTGGGAGAAAGCGATCGACGTTTAAATAGCGCGAGCCGTGAAATCATCCTGCTCGGATAGGAAAACAAGTATTACGGACGCTGTTGACTCATCAGCGGACAAGACAGAAATTGAATGCACCACATGCTTACCAGTTTAGTATATTTTGCGTTCCCTGGTCTTTGACAGATGCAAACAGTTATGAGTAAATGAAGCAGAGTCTCTCGGGAAGTGGAAAAACCCTGACCGAGCATCGATAACCCAAGGTGCAGGGTAGACGACGGTCGGGCAAGACAGGAACATCGGTGAACAGACGGGGCCCTTGATATTATTTTGTTCGATGCATTTGAAGGATGAACCCGCGAGATCCCCGGAAGAGAATTATTCGACGTGCATGGCAGTTATGCAGCTGGCGCTGTCAAGAGTGGAAGGTCAAATAAATGGCGGTGAGATTGCAGACAAGCTTGGCGAACTACAGCCATAGGTTTGGATATCCATAGGCGCCATGGTGTTTTCCAGTCTATAACCTTTCACGACTTGGAGGTTAATTCAATACCGACAAACCCTTCATGATAGGAAGAGACCAGATCACCGGAGCCGGAAGGGAGCGAAGTACACAATCGCGGTTCAGCCTCCTCTTTATCCCACACAGAATTGATGTTGACACAGAGAAGACATGAAAGGTCGTAAGCCAAGAAGATGGCGGTACTAAGTGACATTTGCATACGATTTGGGACTTCCCTGAGAACCAAGTGCCAGGTCCGCGAAGAGGGAAGCAACTCGGTATGCGTGGTCACCTCCTTGGAAAAGCTTGGATGTTCAGAGGATACTAGAAGACAATTCCGCAGCCATAATTGGGGTGGTTTTAAGTACCCTGGGGGTTTCGACTCTCGACACGGGGCAGCGCCAAGGAAGCTTCAGGACAACTTGACGACTCAGGAAGACGTTGAACACAATGGAACCGAAAGCAGATCCAGTCCACACTCTAAGAGAGAATCGGATGAGCGAGAACCTGGAATAACGAACTCATGGTGAAGCACGTGAGGATTCACGCGTTCATCATCAACCCAGCAGCAGCAAACAAACACATCGCGTTCCAGGAATAATTTGGCTGGGCACACATCCGGCGGCCAACTTTGCTTCATGCGTTTATGGAAAGATAGAACGATCTCAAAAGGCAATCAGAGCTGGACGTTGCAGTAAATCGAAGGTCCAAATCTGTGAGTCCAAAAGTTTAATTCGGGGCATTTGGATAACGCTGGAATTATTGTAATGCGCAGCCACGCGTCCGAAGATGTCAGCATTTTCTGAAACAGTGATAATATACATTCAACCATTAAGAAACGAGTAGCCAACAAAAAGCCCACGAGTCTGTTCAGAACGTGCCCGTGAGGCGCACGTCCTTGATGGAGGCGCCAACGGTCACGGTGAACGTTCCGGCTGGGCGAACCCATGCTTGGTTCACCACGTTCCAGATACTGGTTGATTGAAATGAGATTTAATGATAAAAATCAGAATGGAACCCGTACATACCTCATCTCCCTCGCAGAAATTGTCATACTGACAGACGAGCTGGTACCTACCGCAAGCTTGACCTCCTCAAAGCCGCGCAGCACACGCTTCGGCTCGCCCGCGCTGGCAGGATACGCGAGGTACAGCTGTGGAATTTCGGTACCGGCAACTGCACCTGTGTTCGCGAGGGTGAATTTGATTACGACCTGGGAGGAGGTACCCGAGCCAGTGGATGCAATCGAGAGTGCGGAGTACGCGAAGGTTGTGTAGGAGAGCCCGAAGCCGAACTCGTAGTGCGGCGTAATCCCTTGCGCATCCATGTTGCGGTAGTCGATCAGCAGCTGCTCGGTGTAGTTCACCTGACAAGTGTTTAAATATTGACGGCGTAATTTGGGGAGGAGGGAGCTCACAACGGGGAAGCCGAGGCTGTTGTACACAATCGTCGTTCCATAAGAAGCTTCCTTCTACACAGACGAAAAAAAAAGTGAGAGGAGATCATTACAGCTTCACCTCAACATACCTCGTCGATACTAAACGGTAACCGTCCACTGGGGTTTACTGCACCGTAGAGCACGTCCACAATCGATGGGCCCGTCTGCTCACCCGGCGCTCCCGCATAGACGATTCCGGTAATATTCGGGTGTCCGCTCCAGGAAACGGATACCGGGCCCACACTATGGATTACTACGATGGTGTTGTTGCACACCGCTGCGACAGCTTCGACCTACGCAAAACATGGTGAGGAATGTAAAAGGGAAGGTATATAATGAAAGTGTTTACAAGACTGCCACCCTTGGTCCAGAGATCGAGGTCGTTGCGGTCGCCCATGTTCCCTACAACGATATCGTATCCGCCGAGTTCGCCACTCATGCTTTTAAACCGGTTAATGGTTGGGAAAATTTGGAATGAAAGGCGACGCACGCATTAACGAATACGAGCGCGAGGTCCTTCCCTTTCGCTGCAGTAGGGCCCGTGCTGAGATCGTTGGACAAGGAGGTTGCGATCGTCGCCGAGGTGCCCACGAACGACTGAATCGCCGTGATTGGCGGGACGATGAAATCGAGCGAATTGGTGCCCGAGCCCCAGCTTCACCGGGACCAAGTCAGCATAACCCATACATCCTATGATCCCAAAAAAATAAATCGAAATGAACGCACCCAATCGACATCGTCCCGTCATTACACTCGCCCAGGTCGTTGCATTTCAAGTTTGGGAGGAGGGCGTCCTTGCCCACGACGGCCATCGTCTTGATTCTCGCGGCGGCGATGGGGAGTCCACGGACGGTGACACCTGAGGCGGCACCCGTCGTGGTGGTGCGGTTGTTCTTCAGCAGCACGGCTGATGCAGCGCCGATTTCACGAACCAGTGCCGTGTGTGCTGCGGAGCGCACGTTGACATTGAGGTTCAAAGACCCGGACCCATCTGAGTGTTGGGCGTCGAAATTGACTGCGGGATAGTCCTGATGGGTATGATTGGAATAATTAGTCGACGAATAGCATGAACAATAGAAACGCACGGCATCCTGTCCCAAACGGTAATACCCCGCCAGGACGCGCGAGGCCATCTGGTTGATTCTCTGCATTGACAAATCGATTACATCCCTCTGTCTTGTGAAGTCAAACGACGACTCACGGCAGTCGACACGCTGCCACCGTTCACCGCAGACGCAAGCTTCCCACCGCCAGTGCCGTACGCACCACCACCGATGACGATGTAGTTGCCCGGCTGTTCCATATCGAGTCCCGCATTTGCGTTGTCCGCGGCCGAATCGTGGGTCGCGCCCCAGTCGCTCACGACATAGCCTGTTATGCACATTATATTCTTCAATTAATCTCGTTGAATGTGGATTAGTGGGGGCGCACCTTGAAAGCCCGTGGAGTGCACGAGGCCATTGGGTCCAAGAAGGCCCGCGTTGTGGCATGCAGATGTGCCGTTGAGCTGGTTGTATGAGCACATAATCGAGGTCACACCCGCCTGGCAGTCCAGAAGATGTTGAGAATATACTCCAGCAAGCAGGGAATAAAAACAACACACACCTCGATGCTCCGAATGAAAGGATACCAGTACAACTCGTGCATGGTGCGATCGTCAACAATGGCACTCAAGCCATAACGCCAGTGCTCCTGGTTGTTAGCAACAAGGTGCTTCGCGCATGCCTGAACGCCAACGCTCTGCACGCCCGTTATCGTCGCGAAGGCGCCCTCACCATTGAGGTATGGGTCGGGCCCGAAGCTAGGTTACTGTGCGTTAATGATACGGCCAGAGATTGTCTTTAATCGTGCCACACACCTCTCCCATCCCCGGCCGGCTTTGGGATTGCGCATCTGGAAAGAGAGGAGGTGATTTATAGTTAGTGTGGGGATACACCTGAAGAACGCGTACAAGATCCATGGCGGGTCCGAGGAACACGCTGAAGAATATTGAGCAAGGGACGTCGATGGAGATAACACGACGTACTGGACGCCTTTGGCACGGAACTCCTCCGCCATGGCCACGCCGCGCGCCTGCATGAGCCTGCGGCTGAACGTCGCCGCCGCATTAATCCCCGCCGGGAAGCCCGTCACGTTCTTCACCAGACGCACACCTGCAGGGCCGTCCTGGAAGCAAATTGCGGGGATGCCGAGACGCGAGACGGGCGTGGTGTTCCCGACGCAGCGTGAATCGAATTGCCCGACACCTGCGAGGATGCCGACCTTCTCCGTCAAGGTGAGGTTGGCGACCGTTGCGTTGGCGAGCGCGTACGCAGCGTCCCATGTTCCTGGTATTGTGTGTCAGTCGAGCACAACAAGGGAGGAAGAGAGGAAACAGACTCAGCGTGAAGCCATGGACGCCTGTCAGGGTGAGGAGCGCGCCCAAGAGCGCGAGGAGTAGGGACCGGAACATGGATGCGGCTTGAAGATCCCCCAGCGCATGGCGCCGCTCATATATGTAGCGGAATCAAAGAAGGATGCGCCCACATGGGGGATATTGGCGATCTCTATCCGGCCTGCGTTACGGGCTCCCAAGCTGTCCCAAGCCCCCCCAAAGAAATGCGACATCATGATTTCACACGCAGAGAAAAGTTGGCAGAAGAACCGGGTTTCCGCGAATGGAGATACGGACGCGGGGAATCAGGGCAAGTTCGGCGATAACAGGCGATAACCCAGCTACCCAGTTGAACAGAGAGATCCTGTTGCGTAGAAAATAAATAGCTTCAACGAACTCCCTTGACAAAGCGAACAAAAAAATCGGTAAGCCTCGAGAAAAAAATAATCTGGATAGTTCATAGTAGATCTTCTCCAGAAACGGCTGCTCAGGTTCTGACTTGAAAAATTCCTGCGATTCCGCGTCTTGGAATTCCTATGCCGTCGTCTTTGGAGGTCCTTGACAGCGCTCACGAAGACAGATGCATCAACTGAGGGACCAGTGTGACCGGAGCGCCGAGTGATTGGGGCTTTCTGAAGGGAGTAGGACTGGGCAGGGCGAACAAGAAGCCAACAGGCGGCCGCAGAAAAAAACAGGCACCATTTCGGGTATGGTCGATCTTTGATGCGCAGGAAGCCACGTGAAAGGGCGGGATTGATGGCATGCCGGAATGCGGCCCGTGCGCCCGCGCGCCTTTGATGCGCAAACGGGATAGATTGTCACAAAAGTATAACGACAGAGATCGCTGAAAGACGTTCGATGGTGATTGGGAAAGCTAAAGAAAAGCCAAATTCGCGACAGAATACCCCGAAAGCAATGTTCAAGCCAGTTGGTGTCAAGGTTGGTGTGTACATCCCCCAGTATCAATAGTATTGGGCAGATCCAGGGGTTGGTGAAAGACCGAGTCCAGCGGAATGTCTAGGTTCCAACCACCGAGCGCAAGTAAGCGTTGAGCGTTCTAAAACTGGATCTGAGTAACAAGCGGCAGTCAGGGGATAGAGACCTGCAGATGAGGTATACTGGTGAGTTTGCCATTTAGCGCAAAAGCTCAAAGATCCAACGACGGGTGAGCTCTTGTGCTAGTACCACGCAATGGTGTATGTAGTACGAGGTCAGGAAGGAAGAGCAATTACGCAATTAGTAACGGAGCTTAAAAATAGGGGGCCTTTGGGTTGATGCGGCATTCGTCAAGACGGAGAAAATCATGTATTGGCAAATTGGGTTCGGAATTTTTCTGGTTATCGTCGCAGTCAGGTAGTGTTCGATATTCTGTGCATCGGCTCATACATTTTGTGGTTCTGTTCCAAACGTTCCTTCCGAAAGGTAAATTTATCATGATGCATCTCGTCCAAAATATTGCGTAAAGCGGCAATTTATCTTGGGTGTGAGTCTCGCGTCTCATGTTAACAAATAATCCACTACATGGAAAAGGTTGGAAAGGTCCCATACCCAAATTCATCTCACACCAAGGAACATTGAGAATCAACATGAACCAACTGTCTTAGTCTGTGAAACACATAAAGTCACCTTCTCAGTTCGTTGCCTTCCATCCTATTACACCTCAATCCCGACTCTGATTCAACGCCCACTCCTATTAAATTTATCTCGGGCGAATTGCTACTTAAACTTACAGTTTTACGAATTCCGTTTTGGGTCGGTTCTGCCTTCGGAACGTCACCGTGGTTATGGATGATTTTACCTCTTGTGGCCGATGGAAGAAGTAATATCGGAGTGGGTGAAAGTACGTCCCTTGCGCTGCATAAGCAAATCAGCTATTCGATGGTAACGATTCAGAGATCTAGACGCATTACATTCATTCTTCAACCAAAACTCATCCGAAAACTCACCCAAAAATATATGATGAACCGATGTACGGGGGATTCTGTTGAAGATCCATTTCTCAACGGCATCTCAGTTGACAACCGTTTTTGGCTGAGGGATCTTCAACGTCTTGAATATTCATTCTCAACATCACTTCGGCCCGAGCTCGGAAACCCGTTGCGATCAAACAAACATACAAAAGCGGATCGCAATTTCCGTCTCCCTACCAACGCAGTTACTTTGTCGCGTTGTCACTGTACTGATCTCTGCTTAGCTCTTCCATGTCAATACGCAAAAAACGGAACTTCAGAGACCTCCAACTCCCCGCCGGGGCGCTGGGCCCGAACGACGGAGAACCAGTACCGACAAGATTAGCACCTCTGGGCCCACGACAACGTCCGCCACCGCTTCATGCTGGGACGAACGGGGGTCTCCTGGGCGCTCCAGGCCCCGATTTGCTGTCACCACCTCAGTCGACCTCCCAAGCGTCCCTTTCCAGCACCATCGCCTCGCTGGATCCAAAGCCGCAGTACAAGGAATTCGACCTGAAGAACGATGACTTCAATAACCTGGAGGAGCTAGGGCAGGGGAATGGGGGCAGCGTAATGAAGGTGCAGCACGTCCCCACGGGCACGGTCATGGCAAAGAAGGTGCGTTTCAGTATTTCTGCCAGCGCATACCGATGATGACGGGACACCACAGATAGTTCTGATCGATGCGAAACCCGCCGAACGCAAGAAAATCCTGCTGGAGCTGCAGATTATGAACGACTGCGATTCGCCCTTTATCATCTCGTCGTACGGCGCATACCTCGCGGAGCCCAATATCTGCATATGTATGGAGTTCATGGACAAGGGCTCGTTCGACGGGATATACAAGCGCATTGGCGCCATCGACATCAAGATCGTCGGCAAGGTCGCCGTGGCCGTGCTGGAGGGGCTGCGATACCTCTACGACGTACACCGCATCATCCATCGCGGTGCGTTGTTCCTCCCATGGCGCGTTCAATAGATTTACGCCCGCGCAGATATCAAACCATCAAACATCCTGTGCAATTCGGTGCGTCGCAACTCTGATGTTCTGGCCCTTCCCCTAATACATCTTTCTTTAGCAAGGGGACATTAAACTGATCGATTTTGGCGTCTCGGGCGAGCTCATCAACTCCATTGCAAACACTTTCGTTGGGACGTCCGTTTATATGAGCGTAAGTCGCGCCTTAGTTACTGGTTCAATTTTATTGATTCGTCTCCGTTCTTCCAGCCGGAACGTATCCAAGGCGCAACCTACTCCGTTAAATCGGACATCTGGTCGTTGGGCATCACGCTCCTGGAGCTCTGCGTCGGGCAATTCCCGTTTTCAGACTCGTTCTCCGACTCGGATGATTCAGACCTCGAGCAGGACCCACCTACACCATCCAACCATCGGGACTCGCTTCAGGTACCGGTCCTGAGCGCGCGCGCAAAGCGGCGCCGGAGCAAGGGCGTCAGCTTGCACGGCGGGGGCATGACGATGAGCATCATCGAGCTCATGCACCAAATCGTCAACGAGCCGTCTCCGCGACTCCCCACGGGGAAGTTCGGCCAGGAGCCGGAGGACTTTGTCAACGGATGCCTTGAGAAGGACGTCGACAAGCGGAAGACGCCCAAGGAGCTTTTCGTGGGTGCCCCTCCGTTTGACAATTTTCTTTTACTGAAGTCAACTTCTTTCCTCCCAGGATTACGCCTGGATAGTCGAGTCGCGGCAGAACGGGGTAGACATGCGGGCATGGGCGGCGACGTTTTGATTTCCTCGGAGTATGAATGAACAGAAATGTACATTATAATGTAAGCCCTCGCTATCGTCCATCCACGCCTGTTGCTCTCATATTGTACTTGTACCGTAGTCTTAGATGCTTCTTACGATTGCAGAATTCTCATTTACGATTCTTCACGGTCTAATCACTATTTGTCAATCGCTCCGGAAGGCTCGGCGGTACTGTCTTGAGAGGAGCCGGATCGTGCTGCGGATATCATCTGTAACACGATTTATCAATCGCCAGCATATAGCGACATCCGTGTCAGGGCAGTGCTCCGGGCCCGGTGGTTACTTTCCCGAGAACATTTGTGGACTCAAGGGACTGACAAACCCTTGATCATTATATTTGGGATGAGTGTGCACATTTGGGATGAATGTTCGAATCCTCGTTCAACGATGACTTTGGGAAGTTGATGTATCCCATGGATGCAAAATTGGGACACAGATACAGGGACATAAGCATATCAGGCGTAGATCAATCGCGGCCCTATTGAGCGAGAATTCTGTGGGCTCAGTCTACGGCTTTACAAAGCTATATATCTACTGTGACTAGAGCCAGAATAAAAATATGGGTTCACAGTTTGTGGTTCTCTCGAGGCTGACTATGATCAACGAATCAGCGACAACGGTCTCCAAATGGTGGTTGTAAAGCGCTGCAACCCCGGAATATCCGGGCTAATGGCGCCGCCAACATTCGAAAGAGACAGGGGCGCAAATGGCTAGATTCACCGGCTTCTCTGACATGAAGACCTTGAAAAAAATGTGGCGTCCCGATTTGAACCGGTGTGCATTACGAACTCTGCCAGCCCCCCCCCCATCAACTTCACCCATATTGTCGCATTGCAAGGACAGCGTTTCGCCGGGCTCTAATGGACGGTGCCATGGGTCGGCTGGACAGGACATGTAGCATGGCTGCAAGCTCATAAGCCTGGATAACCATTTCGTTGGAGTTGGCGATTCACCTGCCCACCTTGTGGCCACCCTACGAGTTGCGGCTCCAGTTAGGTGACATAACCTATTCAATCATGTTGCCTCATTGACGGCCAGCTGGAATTGTTTTCAACTTAAATTCAAAAATTGGCGGGACGTATGGCGACTCCCCCTAGCCGGATTTTCTGAAGATGGATGTCAATGGGATGAGGCGGGGACGGGATACGCAAACGGGATGTGTTGAAGTCGATCCTGGAGCCCCATATCTTCCTCCGCATTGGTGTGTATAAAGAGTGACTGCATGAATAGATCGACCCTGCCGTCTTGAGTGGCCAATTATATTTCGCCACGGTTCTCAGTTGCGTACTTCACGACAATCATGGACGGCGATCGCGAAGCGATCTTTTACGGCTAACAAGGATGTCTACACATTGCATGAACAGCATGCTCCTTAAAGTACACATGTGTCATTGTTAGACGCGTTCTTGAGTTCGTCGAGTGATACACAAAAATCTTGGCGGCTTCTTGGAGGAATTTACGAACTTGAATGTGAGATTGATAACCCGACCGAAATGCTCTCTCCGACAGAAAAATAAAATCTGCCCGAGGAAACTTGGGAGACCGAGACAAGGAGCCGAGAAGAGTTCCTGTATTCTATAGTCCGGTACAGGTCCCCACAAGGACGCCTACCAGCTGTACGCGCACCTAAATTGTAACGACCGAAACCCCGAATACCCTTGAATTTGCAGCTTAAAGAACGACTAGATACGACATGTAACTTACACCCAGTATTATCCACTAACGCTCGATAGCACTCGTCCGCTTATAGTAATAGAAAGAAAGTTTATTACTGCAACGCCGCACTAGTGCGTGGTAGAGGGTCCGCCATGCGTTCGACGATCTGCAAAGGAATCCCAATTCAGCGAGGTGCAGAGGCAAGTGGGGGAGGAAAGGCTATCGACGTACCTTCGTCATCCGGATCCCGTATTCGAGGTCTGCCCCATGGTCATCTACGCCGCCATTGTATGTGACGCTTCCTATGGCCTAACGGCACCCATGGCACAAGCAGTCAGCCAGATGAAAAGGAATGCCGGCAGGAGCGCGTACCCCGGCGTCTGTGTCTAGGAAGCTTTCCTGCGCAGCACGGTCAGCGCCAACGGGGAATGGATAATGATATCAACACACCTGCTTGCCCGACCCCGACCCGCCGCTGCGGCCAGGTGACAGCACGACGTTGCGCTGCTGCTGAAACGTCGACGCGTGAGACGCGCTGTTGAGCTTCTGACGGGCGTTAAGGGTAGACATGAGGCAGTTCGAGTATAGCTTTGACAGCGCGAGGTCCCAGACGAAGTTACTGCGCCCCGGGTGAGCGGCGCGGTTCATGTAGAATCAGAGAGGGTAACGTACACGGCGTAATGCTGCGTGAGGATCGGTCACATGGGTGAAAGGATGCGCCAGCGAGACGTACCGGAAGGGCCATAAAGCAGACGACGTCCAGGATGCTGAACAGAGCGCTGTAAACAAATTGTAGAATTCAATATCATTCTCCAAGATCCGAACAGAAATCGGCCGACGTCATCATGCCAGTCTGTATCGTGGCTACGAATGCAATCAGTTTACGGCGTCGAACATGAGAAAAAAGGTTTCACTTCGGATAATCTTGTCCAAAACCGAGTCGGTCGCGACAAATCCCGTCTTCTTCTTGGTCTAGAATCGATAGAAAGACACTCATCAGCAAGAGGCACCTGTTGCACCTGGTTTTCGAATGGTACGCACCAAAGTTAGAACAAGGGAAATGGTGATAAGGACGTCGGCGACGCAAGACGCGAGGAACCATAACAGGGCGGAGTTATGCAGCAACGGCTTCTTGGCAAATTGCCTCAGGATTTGGACCATGGTCTATGTGATGCCGATCAGTACTGGATTCATCCTATAAAAACACGCAGTAAGTAACGCACGGCCGTCCATATCCCGCCAGCTACAAGAATCCGACGTCAGACAAATATATTTCAAAATTTTGAAAAGGAACCGCACCGAAACTAGCCACAGCAAAGACAGCGATGATTCCAGGAATCCAAGGCGATTTGGTCAGTTGGTGGATACGCCAGGCGAAGAACAGTTGGATGGGCATAGATATAAGGACCTGCTGATGTCAGTGCTGGCCGTTACTTTGAGGGAAGAGAGACTCACGACGCATAATGGCTCTGTGAGTAATCATGATGCTCTTGAGGATCCGTAATGATAAACAACAGAGAAACATACGTGTCATGAACACTGAAGGAAGGACATCAGTGCTACAAGCTTTGCGAAGCCGATTGTAGACGTACCGGTAGGGAAGAAAACGGGTTTTTGACCTGGAGGCAGCGGTTAGAGCGTACTCTGGTATGGAGAGGATGAGACCTGCCATAGTTCAGGATGAGCGGCTCGTACATCATCGCCATGTCGAGGGCTGTATTCGCCGTCTCCACGAAGAAAAGGAATGCCACCTACAGACAATGAGATCATTGTCGGAACTGTTGGCGGCCAACATACGAAAAGGCGCATCCATGTGGCATCCCTGGGTCATCTTAATGAGATAGTATGTTAGAGCAGGGATTAGATGGACCCACTTTTTGTAAACCTGGTAGTAGGTCAAGGTCTAGCGAACAGGCCTGAGCTCGGTTCCGATTAGAATCATAGCATAGCATACCTGGCCGACCAGCACCTACACCAATAGTCGTTAATTGAGATGAAAATGCAACGTAGAGATGTGATAACTCACGCCATAAAGGACCTACAGCAGCCATCGTCAACTGAGCTGTAAATATCAACATAGAGATGCGATAATTGCCATGTTAAAGAACACCTATAGCGAACTGAGATACAATTGGGAAGATAAAGATGTGATGACGCACTCCGATTATCATGGGGCCATAGCTGTGTGCCACACACAATTAACATCGCCACATCAGCAACAGTGGAAGACCTACGAGAGCTGAACATTCGGGAGCGCAGGCGCAGTAGCCATCGGAGGGAATCGATTCGACGGTGTCAGACAAGAATGGCACAAACCTTATGTAGGTGCGCATGCCCAGAGATTCCCATGATGCGGCCGTGGCGCGGCAATTCGAGAATCCGAATCCCCAATTATTCCCGAGTGGGAATCAACAGAATGAGGTGACAGACAGGCCGTCGCGGCTTCCATGGCGAGATGTGGCGATAACTAGCAGCAGCACGAGTCTGGGCTACGTGCTTACCAGACGTCCCGGGTGATCGCGAGCAAGATGCTCGAGAAGCTGCTAACAGGAACAAACGGGTCGTCAATCGCTGCGCTGATGTCCTGATGAGTATTCATAGAAGGACGCTGATTTCGGCGATGCGCTCACAGGAAGCATCATGCGAGCGCTCTGCCAGCCATACTGGCTTTCCGGGCATTACTTACGCTGGGGACCGTGAGGAACCAATATTCTCGGACGACTTACAAGTGCGCATGTGCGGCGAGAGAATACGCTGGCTGACTTTGCCACCGTATCAGAAAAAGATAGACAGGACTGACATGGCCTACGCACCTGAGCGGCATTGATGGCTTTAAGCTCATATCGCGCGAAATAGACTTGTATCACCAATCACAATATGAATTGAGAAGACGCGCAAGTTCTGAACGAGCTCGCCGAGATGAGACTCTTCTGCACGTCGATGCAGCAATTATCAGACAGCAATGGGCATGATACAGGACATGACGGATCGATGCGGGACTTGTTCTGCTGACGACAGATAAATGCCCCCGGATGTCGGCCTTGTTCCTTGAATGATCGTCTTTGAAGGCAGAAAGCATTCACGTAGCATAGGCAAATGGAGGCTAGCACGTAAGTTGAACTATCGGCCCATGCAGTACAACACCCCGTCCGGAAACAGCACTTCCATCCAGGGGCGGGAACAACTTGAAGGAAATGCAGTGCCTTGTACTTACTACTAGGTACCAGCAGATTAGCAGACCTTGCATATCAGCGCTTGAAAGGGGGGTGTACAGCTCGAACGGGTGCACAATTTCCGAGCGACGAGAAAATGGGATGATTGAGATGAGCAGCAGCGGCGGAAAACGAGGCAAGTCCTGACACGCAGATGTGGTCCAGAACAAGCTGGTAACCCACCGTGTCACTTTCGTGATGACTTGTCACCCGCTGTGACACGGCTGTTCGGCTTTATGAGCTACTTTTAGAAGAAAGCTTGATAGCATGTGGATGTAAACGCAAACCTTTCTACGCCGTGAAGGATAAGGTCAAACAAAATTGAGACAACTTTTTTTCTTGTGGTGGTTTCATATAAAAAACTGGAACATTGAAAGCTCCACGAACAGCTATGTGGCTGCCCCGGGCCCGATGATAGTATTCTACCTACCAGCGCCGGACGTCTGCAGGAATAGCAACGAGCGACTTAGAATCCATAGGGCCATATTATACACAAATCTTTGCCGAGAGTCCCGGCACATCCAGCCTCGGACAACCGGACTTGATCGATTTACGCCTAGGTTTAACAGGCCCACTCAAACGCCATACAAGGCAGATCGGTAGCAATGGCGTCAAATGAGGTGTGAATTTCCATACGGACGTGCTTCTGCATGATGAGCAGATGCAAGGTGGCGTTTTGTTCCAGTGAGTACAAGGACGTTCGTTTATAAATATACGATGTTCATTTTGTGACACAGGTGGTAATTTGATCACAGGTGCTGCTGAACCTTTGTTGCACAGGACGTTCAAGTTACAGCAGCTGGCTCGCGCTCCAAGTCAATGCCGTTAATAGACATGCCCCACAAAGGCGTGCAAATCGGCCGCAGGGCTGGATTCTATTTGTAAACGCCCATCCGTCTCCATTTTAGTGCTTAGAATTCTTTCCACAGCCGTTGTCGTCCTTTCAAAGTCGTTTTAAAATTGATTGAAGCCACAAATTGTATCCCACAACACTGCAACGAATACAGGAAGTCCTATCAAAATCGTCGGAACTCTCCGAAACAATCCACTAAGTCGATGTTTCAAACTAGCCAGACACATCCGCCCCGACCGAGTAGGGCTTCAACGAATCTTGGCCTCGGATGGACCGAGTATGAGTGTTGCACAGATACAAACTATGCTCTGAGGTGTCGCAAGGTTTGAGATGTAACCATACCAGATCCATTTAAACCGTATTGATTGGTATTCCGCCTCAGTCTATTTTCCCCCCCTTGAATTGCTGGGATAAATCGGGAACATGTCCACCAACAGTGCATTTCTGTCCTCTGCATACTGTGTTTCATTTGTTCAGTGACGTTGCAAACGGTGTTCCATGAAACAGTCGGCTAAAATGAAATATCCAAACTCGTCGCCCGGGACACACTTCGGTCATATTGGCTGGAATTATAGCCCTCGAGAGAATCCGGTCAAAGCGAGGAATCTCATCCATTATTCGGGAAATTGCGCTTGCAGTCATGGAGCCGAATCTCGCCAGCTGCCATTCCTGACAGCGAAGTCCAAGCGAAGTCAGATCAGCGCGCCGTGATTGCGGATCACTGACAATCATCGTCGCGAATCCCGACGCGATGTCAGAGTTCTGAACAATTCTCGAAGTTCGCTTATTATCTCTGAATGCCAGGTTGCCACAAGGAACATGAATGTCACCGGAAAATATGTGTTCAAAATTGCGAACTCCTTGCGATACTTGCGTTGCTGAACCAGCGAGAACTTTGCTTCCCCGACACGAACAGTGGAGCTACACTCTGAATAATTCATGATTGGGGTGAAGCGCTGCCTGCCAATGATCATCTCCGCGCCAAAAATCCTCAAACAATCCCAGATTAACAGATTCGGAAGGAGGCGGGAAATAACCGGAGCCAGTGGGGTTAGAAGTGAGAAGCTCAGTATCGCAAAGCGAGTCAGAGAAGCCTTTATGCTCCGTACAGCTTGTGTCCTCAACTCCTCTCCTCGTTCAACTTCCAATTGAACGAATCCGGTTTAAAATATCAGCGTCGCATGCCGGCATGGGCGCACGAGGTGCGCATTATTTCCATCCTGGGTCTTCGGCGACGTGCGCCCTCCGAGGGCGACACAGAGGCTCCCATGAATGTCAAGTTTTACGTAACATTCGAGCCGCCAGGACCTAAGAAAAAACGAGGCGCAGACAAGGGACAAGGCAACCTTCCCTCCGTCTCCCATGTCCACCAACCTTCTCGCTGTGAATTTGGCAACCTTGGCATGTTCGTCCCTGTTCTACGGCATGTTCTTCGTGCTGTTCGCAACCTCCATGTACCTGCTTGTTGGCCGGTACCTGGCCCTCCGAAAATCAAGAACATCACCCCACAATCGCTCGATATTCCGGTCGACAGTCTTCATTGCGGCGCTCGGTCTTTTTGCCGCAATTACGGCGGTGCGGCATTTCCTCGCTTGCAGTGAATAGGGGGGTTGACTTTGCGGCGTCCGTCCTTAGCATTGGATAACGACGGTATACCGCGCATTTCTCGCGTTCATATACTTCCAGCATGGGGACGCTGCGTTGCAATTCTATGCCGACGGAGCGCAGGTGACGGAGCTCGTTCAGGAGGGTTTCCTCATGGTGTCGATATTGATCGGTGATTCCCTCATCGTGCGTCTCCTTGTCATATCTCGTTCAATTTACTAAACTGAATTTGCGACCGGAAGATTCACCGACTATGGGTGGTCTGGGAACACAGAATCAGCGTGGTCATCTTCCCCATATGCAGCCTTGCGGCGCTCACCAGTGAGTCTGAGATTGCCTGCTTAGTTTTCGGTATTGAGCACTTCCACAGTGTGCAGCGCAGTCTCTATGTATACGGTTTCGCACCGCTCGCCAGGCAAGGACGTCTTCTCCGATCCATGGCTCACGAGTAACTGCGTCCTCACGCTGGTGTAAGTCCGTCAAGGATTTTTTTTTTTGGTGCTCACGACGATACTTGCATGCAGAACGAACGTCTACAGCACCGGTCCGTCTGTCACAATATCCGTTTCCCCCCACCTCGGAATCCTAATTCAGAAAAATCAGGACTCATCACATATAAAATCTGGAACATCACCCGCATTGTGCGTCCTATCGGTGGATCCAATCTGAGGGTGCGTATCTCCGACCGCGTATCTTTCATTCCCGTTCAATTATTACGTCTTGTCCCAGGACTTCCTTGTTATCGTTGTGGAAAGCGCCGGCATCTACGCGTAAGCCGTGTTTGAGACCCAACTTCCACTGGCACTAATGGAATTAATCTCACGCACCTTCAGCTCGTGGGCGATCTTCTTCACCGTAACGTACCAAACGCGCTCGCTCGTGCAGTTCATCGCGATCCAGAGCGCACCGGAGGTCGTTGGAATCGTCAACGCGCTCATTCACACACGCGTCGGGCTCGGTTGGGCCATCGAGGCGCAGGGAGGATCGCCGCCCGCATCCCAAATGGCGTTCGCGAAGGGTCCGACGCCGCAACACACCGCAAGGAGCGCGGATCTCGACATCGAGACTGAGGCACGGGACGGGACCATCGATTTCCACCGGGACGAACACGGGAGCGTCGACATTGAGCGGGAATGGGTTGCTGCAGCGGAGAAGAGGAATTCCGTGGCTGGGAGTGTCAGATCGTCTTTCGTAAGTGGGAGAACGTCGTTCGCGAGCGCAAGGTCCATCTTAGAAAGTAACAGAATGGAAGAGAGCGAGGCGCCGCTCGATGGGAAGATCGAAGGATGATTGTAAATTTATTTTGTATGTATATCCCTAGTGTAGGTTTCTTTCTTGACTCTTGATATTTTGATCTTCGCGACACCCGCAGAACGAGCTCATCCTGTGCAACCGTCCTGAGCACTTAGTACATCTCCGCCTTCACCGCGTCGACATCGATCCCATACTCCTTCATCAACTGCTGCTTCAGCTTCGCGATGCCGAACCCAGGCGCATTCTGCGCCGTCGGCTCCATCATCTGGAACATCTTGAACACCTCCCGCGGCGAGTGATCACAAATGGCGCGGTTGAAGCAGACTTTGAAGAACATCTTGCCCATGATATCCTGCAACATCACGCCGTGGTCCTCGTGGGGGTGCGGCCGCACGAGCACGTAGTCAACGTTCGGGTTCTCGCGCATGAGCTTAAGCTGGTGGAGGAGTGCAGGCGAGCGCGTGTAACCGGAGTTCGGCGCCGGGAAGTCGTCCTCGTCATCGTCGCTGGCGGTGGCGGAAGGCTTTGGGGCAAGTGCGCCTTCGTAATGGCGCCCTTCTTGCCGCAAATTGATTTGTGCGGTGGTTTACCTGTCTTCCAGTCTGCAGTTTGACACGCTCTGCGGTTGCGATCAGCATGATCAACTTCGCGTGAAGTGGAAAACGTACTTCGAGCAATAGAAAACTAGACGGTCAATCGCCTTGCACCGCTGGCAAGCTGAGAGTGTAGGAACACCAGCCCTCTCGGCAGGCAGACCGCAGGATGTGCAATGCCGCTCCGCGAGTTGGCGGTTCGCTGCAGTCTCACTCACAACGCTCTTGACGTCCACCTCCTTCCCGGCGAGCTTTTTCAGACGCTTGAGCTCCTCGGGATCTTGCCGCTGGCCCTTGACGAGGCCGTACGTCTCCGATTCGTCGTACTAAAAGCATACTGCATTAATGAGACGGCGAGAAAGGTGGAATTTGACGTACGAAAGCCAACAGGATATTCCAGACCACCATCGTCAGCAGGTACGTGCGTCCGCTGTCGCAAGCCTTTTTCGCCATCAGCATCCCAGGGTGAGGTTTCGCGTCCGTGATAGCATTAATTTTGTCATATACGCGGTTCGGAACCGTCTTGAAGTCGTCGGGAATCTTGTCAAGGTCTTGGAGCGACAATTTCTTGAGAAGTTTGATGTAACCTTCTCCCGAGGCATAATTGAGCCGTTTCAGCGTGAGTTCGGGGCACCTGGCACCATAAATGAGCGCAAAATGGGAACGGGTACGCCCGAGTACATACCATCTCCGGTGGTCCTCAAAATCAGGTGAAGCCTGGCACGCGCGCACCAGACCCTCTAAAATGAAATCCTCGCGCTGGTTGACCGAACACCGGGTAGTCCAATGAGCTTCAAAATCATCTTCTGCGAATCGCCGAGCCGACTTGCGCGTCAGATCGCGCTGCAGGGTGCAAATCTGCGTCGTCATGCTCTGCATATTGAGCACATGCGAATCGGTGAGCATCATGTCGTAGTATGTCACAGGCAGTCTCGCAACGATGCTTGGAACCGGCCGCCGACTAGCAAGCGAAATGTCGACGCCAGAACCGTATATCGTGGCCAAATCGCGTTCCCAAGCAGCATTCCAGCCTGGTACAATGCAATGAGATGAGTGGCCCCTATAGACAAAACACGCACCGCGCCTATCCTTTTCGAAGGACGGAGACTTGGGGGATTGTCCGAAACTCATGCTGCAGTACAAGTAAGTGAATTGAGTCGCTTCGAGATACAAACTTGAGTGGCGCTTGAGTGGCGCGTCGAGCTGAAACGGGAGGAAAAAAAGCGGTGAGATGACATCATCCGCATCAATAAACAAACGACAACATCCTACCTTGCCTTTTACGTCGATCGCGTCGCGAATTCGAATCCTCGATTGTCTTCAGCATCTGCAGAACCTTTTAGAGGACGGTCAATGTATTCCTTGAAGGGCATTCACCCTCTCCTTTTACCCCCACTGATGGACACTGCCTTTCTTACTTCTCTTTCTTCTTTCTTCAAATTCTTAAGTTGTCTTTCTTACATTTTTTTTGCCAGCGTTTCGTTCTCCGAATCTGGATTCAGATATTCCTTTTGATTTGATGGAAACAACTCGCTAGGATCTTCCTCTTTCACCCTATTCATCCCAATTGCTTGGCTCGAAACAGATCTTAACATCCAACGGAGCCTCGCCGAAGCAACTGAGGTGCGTGCCCAATTGCATTTCTGTCAAACTGGACGGTGCGCCAATTTCTCCCAGAATCTCGGTAAGGTCCCAGTTCACACAAGGAGGATAAGCAGAAAAACCATGCCAACACATTGAAAAGAATCTGAAAGAATATTTACAATAATTTCTGCCTATACAGGGATGGAGAACCTTGACACATATTTAAATCATCTTCACTATAAGTGTGTTCCAGATATGAAGAACAGTTTCAAACTTTCCTTTACATTGGTTGTGAATGTGTTTTTGACATTTCCACGGAGATGTTATGGATGGGTGATGGTGGAATAGGAGGAACATTTTGAAAATATTTCTTCAATATTCCAAGATGGAAAAATAAGAAGATGTATAAAATCTGTTCAAGATATTCTTCGAGATGTGTTTTTAAACAGTTTAGGATATGTGATGTCCAAATAGGTTAAAGATAGTGAAGACATATTGTAAACATATTTAAAATATTTTCCACATGTATTGAGCATATATAGGGAAGGAATAGTGTGACCTTGTCACACAATCAATTCTCAATATTCCTCAAAAGACTATCATCATTTTTCTTGACTATCCTTTCCTGAGAACTTCAAGACATGTTTAAAATATGTTATATGTGCAGATGAATCTCATATTGAAAAGGGATATTTAAAATATTCCAGACAGGAACAGTCAAAAATGCTTGGACCAGACTCCAGTTTGAAGTTCAAGCAGCTTCAATCTGATTCACACCAACAAAATTCATGCTTGAACCTGCTTCAAGCAGCTTCGAGCAGAGTCACACCCACAAACTTGATGCTTGAAACTGCTCCAAGCGGTTTCGAGCCACTTCAAGACTGCGCGAGCGTGGTTCAAATATTCACCGGGAAATTCTTGTTCAAGCTGGTGTGACAGCCCTGGTGAGAATTTGCCACTCGAGACTGTCACAAGCACAAAATGCATGCTTGAACCCGCTTCAGGCAGCTTCGAGCAGAGTCACACCCACAAACTTGATCCTTGAAACTGCTCCAAGCAGTTTTGAGCCACTTCAAGACTGTGCGAGCGTGGTTCAAATATTCACCAGGAAATTCTCGTTCAAGCTGGCGTGACAGCCCTGGTGAGAATTCGCCACTCGAGCCGAGTCACACCCACAAACTTGATGCTTGAAACTGCTCCAAGCGGTTTCGAGCCACTTCGAGACTGCACGAGCGTGGTTCAAATATTCACTGGGAAATTCTCGTTCAAGCTGGTGTGACAGTCCTGGTGAGAATTTGCCACTCGAGACTGTCACAAGCACAAAATGCATGCTTGAACCCGCTTCAGGCAGCTTCGAGCTGAGTCACACCCACAAACTTGATGCTTGAAACTGTTCCAAGCGGTTTCGAGCCACTTCGAGACTGCGCGAGCGTGGTTCAAATATTCACCAGGAAATTCTCGTTCAAGCTGGCGTGACAGCCCTGGTGAGAATTTGCCACTCGAGCCGAGTCACACCCACAAACTTGATGCTTGAAACTGCTCCAAGCGGTTTCGAGCCACTTCGAGACTGCGCGAGCGTGGTTCAAATATTCACTGGGAAATTCTCGTTCAAGCTGGTGTGACAGTCCTGGTGAGAATTTGCCACTCGAGACTGTCACAAGCACAAAATCCATGCTTGAACCCGCTTCAGGCAGCTTCGAGCAGAGTCACACCCACAAACTTGATCCTTGAAACTGCTCCAAGCGGTTTTGAGCCACTTCGAGACTGCGCGAGCGTGGTTCAAATATTCACCAGGAAATTCTCGTTCAAGCTGGCGTGACAGCCCTGGTGAGAATTTGCCACTCGAGCCGACTCACACCCACAAACTTGATCCTTGAAACTGCTCCAAGCGGTTTCGAGCTGCTTCGAGACTGCGCGAGCGTGGTTCAAATATTCACCAGGAAATTCTCGTTCAAGCTGGTGTGACAGCCCTGGTGAGAATTTGCCACTCGAGACTGTCACACGCCCAAAATCCATGCTTGAACCCGCTTCAGGCAGCTTCGAGCTGAGTCACACCCACAAACTTGATGCTTGAAACTGTTCCAAGCGGTTTCGAGCCACTTCAAGACTGCGCGAGCGTGGTTCAAATATTCAACGGGAAATTCTTGTTCAAGCTGGTGTGACAGCCCTGGTGAGAATTTGCCACTCGAGACTGTCACACGCCCAAAATCCATGCTTGAACCCGCTTCAGGCAGCTTTGAGCAAAGTCATACCCACAAACTTGATGCTTGGAACTGCTCCAAGCGGTTTCGAGCCACTTCATGACTGTGCAAGCATGGTTCAAATATTCACCAGGAAATTCTCGTTCAAGCTGGCGTGACAGCCCTGGTGAGAATTTGCCACTCGAGACTGTCACACGCCCAAAATCCATGCTTGAACCCGCTTCAGGCAGCTTTGAGCAAAGTCATACCCACAAACTTGATGCTTGGAACTGCTCCAAGCGGTTTCGAGCCACTTCATGACTGTGCAAGCATGGTTCAAATATTCACCAGGAAATTCTCGTTCAAGCTGGCGTGACAGCCCTGGTGAGAATTTGCCACTCGAGCCGACTCACACCCACAAACTTGATCCTCGAAACTGCTCCAAGCGGTTTCGAGCCACTTCAAGACTGCGCGAGCGTGGTTCAAATATTCACCGGGAAATTCTCGTTCAAGCTGGTGTGACAGCCCTGGTGAGAATTTGCCACTCGAGACTGTCACAAGCGCAAAATCCATGTTTGAACCCGCTTCAGGCAGCTTCGAGCAGAGTCACACCCACAAACTTGATCCTTGAAACTGCTCCAAGCGGTTTTGAGCCACTTCGAGACTGCGCGAGCGTGGTTCAAATATTCACCAGGAAATTCTCGTTCAAGCTGGCGTGACAGCCCTGGTGAGAATTTGCCACTCGAGCCGACTCACACCCACAAACTTGATCCTTGAAACTACTCCAAGCGGTTTCGAGCCACTTCAAGACTGCGCGAGCGTGGTTCAAATATTCACCAGGAAATTCTCGTTCAAGCTGGTGTGACAGCCCTGGTGAGAATTTGCCACTCGAGACTGTCACAAGCACAAAATCCATGTTTGAACCCGCTTCAGGCAGCTTTGAGCAAAGTCACACCCACAAACTTGATGCTTGGAACTGCTCCAAGCGGTTTCGAGCCACTTCAAGACTGCGCAAGCGTGGTTCAGATATTCACCGGAAATTCTCGTTCAAGCTGGTGTGACAACCCTGGTGAGAATTTGCCACTCGCGACTGTCACACCCACAAACTTGATCCTTGAAACTACTCCAAGCGGTTTCTAGCCACTTCAAGACTGCGCGAGCGTGGTTCAAATATTCACCAGGAAATTCTCGTTCAAGCTGGTGTGACAGCCCTGGTGAGAATTTGCCACTCGAGCCGACTCACACCCACAAACTTGATCCTTGAAACTGCTCCAAGCGGTTTCGAGCTGCTTCGAGACTGCGCGAGCGTGGTTCAAATATTCACCAGGAAATTCTCGTTCAAGCTGGTGTGACAGCCCTGGTGAGAATTTGCCACTCGAGACTGTCACACGCCCAAAATCCATGCTTGAACCCGCTTCAGGCAGCTTCGAGCAGAGTCACACCCACAAACTTGATCCTTGAAACTACTCCAAGCGGTTTCTAGCCACTTCAAGACTGCGCGAGCGTGGTTCAAATATTCACCAGGAAATTCTCGTTCAAGCTGGTGTGACAGCCCTGGTGAGAATTTGCCACTCGAGACTGTCACAAGCACAAAATCCATGTTTGAACCCGCTTCAGGCAGCTTTGAGCAAAGTCACACCCACAAACTTGATGCTTGGAACTGCTCCAAGCGGTTTCGAGCCACTTCAAGACTGCGCGAGCGTGGTTCAAATATTCACCGGGAAATTCTCGTTCAAGCTGGTGTGACAGCCCTGGTGAGAATTCGCCACTCGAGCCGAGTCACACCCAAAAACTTGATCCTTCAAACTGCTCCAAGCGGTTTCCAGCCACTTCAAGACTGCGCGAGCGTGGTTCGAATATTCACCGGGAAATTTTCGTTCAAGCTGGTGTGACAGCCCTGTCTTGAATATTTTAAATATTCCTTTTCAATATGAGCGTCATCTGAACATATAACATATTTTAAACATGTCTTGAAGTTCTCAGGACAGAGTAGTCAAGAAAAGTGATGATAGTCTTTTGAGGAATATTGAGAATTGATTGTGTGACAAAGTCACACTATTCCTTCCCTATATATGATCAATACATGTGGAAAATATTTTAAATATGTTTACAATATGTCTTCACTATCACAGGGAGGATAAGCAAAAAATTGAAGCCATAACATTGAAAGAATATGGGAAACATATTTACAATATTGTTGAGATAACTGTTGCTGGCTGTTGGATGGAATATAAAGAACATAATTGAAGAATATCCTTTGTTCTTGCTTTGTTCAAGACTTTCTTTGTCTGAGGTTCTGTTTTTCCAATCTCAGATATCTGAAACTTATTGTAAATATGTTTCCCATATCTTCTACATATTCTCCCATGGTTTTTCTGCTTATCCTTCCTGTGTATCTTTAACCTATTTGGACGTCACATATCCTAAACTGTTTAGAAACACATCTTCAAGAATATCTTGAACAGACTTTATACATCTTCTTGTTTTTCCATCATGGAATATTGAAGAAATATTTTGAAAGTGTTCCTCCTATTCCACCATCACTCATCCATAACATCTCAGTGTAACTGTCATGAACACACTCACAACCAATGTAAAGGAAAGTTTGAAACTGTTCTTCATATCTTGGACACACTTATAGTGAATATAATTTAAATATGTCTCAAGGTTTCCATCCCCATATAGGCAGAAACTATTGTAAATATTCTTCCGGATTGTTTTCGGTGTGTTGGCATGGTTTTCCTGCTTATCCTCCCTGTGTCACTCGAGCTTTGTAAACAAACGGGGTACAAGCTGATTTTCTTTTTTGAAGTGTCACCGCGTTTAAGACAAGTCTAGGCAGGGTTTGTGGAGATCTGGCAAGGCAACCTAGCAGACCTAGGCAGACCCTGTGGGTAAATCGACTTGCAGAGCTCTGTATAGGTCTGCGGAAAGGATCTTTGCCGATCTGCTAGGTAAAATTACCTACACAGACCCTCTGTTGAGATCGGCGAGATAATATCCGCAGACCTACACAGGGTCTGCTAAGGTGACAGTCCCAGAGGGTCTGTGTAGGTCTGTGCAGGTGACATAAACGGACCTACACAGGCCCGGCGTAGATTGAGCTTAAACGCGGTGCATGTATGTCTACGAGTGTAGCTTTGAACATCGTTTCCATCCTTCATCAGATTTTCCAAGCTCTTTCTTCTTCTATGACACTTGCCATTCCAATCTCCGTAAATCCTCCACGAGTAGCTGCTACTAACTTTTTCCGTGTATCTGGCGCCTCCTCAACCAACCAATCAAGGACATTCTCCCTGCACTCCGGATGGGTCTTCGACGTGATGACTGGAGATTTCTCCTTGGTTGGTTTTGAGTTCTAACGGGGATTCATGACTCAATCTCTTTGTATGCTTGCCAACTGTCTGCATCAGGAATCACTGTCTAGACCATCCAATTATGATGCCCGCAGTTATTCATACTCCTTTGCGATATATACAGTACTCAAGCCGACATTCGCGCGCTATCTGAAAAGGCCGTGATGGATCGGGGAATCTAGACGCTTAGAATATCCACCCCGCCCGAAGTTCTGCTTTTCCTGTTTCATTGCAGCTATTTTTCACTCATGGGATCTACCGAACTACTGGCAAAAATCACGGGCTGTTATTTCTAGATCGTACGCTTCATTGGGAGACGCATCCTCACAGGCAGCAGAAAATATTGGGTACTTTTGCCTGCGGTGCCCATTCAACTAGATGGGGTTGAATCAGATATTGGGCAACTTGATTCCGTAGACGGTATGAGTGTCATCTTACGAAGAGATGACAACTATGAGCTACCTACCAGCCTTTCCCGGCCTCTCGGGAATCCTATTCATACCCCGCTCTCAGCGTATCTTATAAATTAACGATACGCTGAGTTCAGCAGGGATAAAAAAAGCCCACATCTCACCTCAATCTTTGACTTCTATCTTCCGAACTCATATCATGACCATTACTCAAAACTCCTCCGCGCCACTGGTGGCGGTTGTTGGCGCTACCGGCATTCAAGGCGGCAGTGTTATCAAAGCGCTCGCGGAATCCGACAAACCATACCGTGTGCGGGGCTTCACACGCGACGCTGCAAAGACGGCCTCACAGGAGCTTGTAAAGCTCGGTGTGGAGGTTCATGTCGTCTCTCTTGTCTTGGACAACACCGACGGGGTTTATAAGGCATTCAAGGGAGCTGATGTCGCTTTTGTAAGTATCAACATTATCCATAATTGTGAACTACCGAGGGTCGCGGTACTGATGCGGCTTGTGCTCTGTAGCTGGTCACCAACTTTTGGCAGCATTTTGATATGAAAAGGGTCGGTTGAACGGTCTTAATCGGGATGAGTCGTAAACTGATCATGGGTTCAGGAAATCGCTGAAGGAAAGCTGTTCATCGACGCCGCTAAATCAGGCGGCGTCTCGCGCATCGTCTGGTCGGGTTTGCCCTCGATTACTAGCCTCAGCGGCGGCAAATATGTGCACGTTTACCACTTCGACGGCAAGGCCGTAATCACCGAGTACGGTCGCAAGTGCGGTGTCCCATTCGTCGATGTGCAGGCTGGGTTCTACGGGACGAATTTGCTCGACAATCCATCCATGTTGGTGAAACAGAACGATGGTTCATTCGCCATCCCTTTGCCGCTGAAATCGACGACCGTCTTACCGTTCATCGATGCGGGACATGATTACGGGTTGTTTGTGCGCCAGGTGCTGGAGGTGCCCGTCTTTCCCAATGGGTCTGAATTCACCGCCTACGGCGAAAATATCAGCCTACAGGAGATGGCACTCCAGTTGTCTGTAGGTGGGTCGCATATGTTTAAAACTGCTGCGTTTCAATCGTTGATACGACGTCCACCGCAGCCACCGGCAAGAAAATCGTATTCAAGCAAACCTCCGTTGAAGAATTCGCGGATAGCATGCGCGCGCTGGGAACGCCCCCGCACATTGTTCTCGACATGACCGAGTCCTTCCAATTCTTCGACGAGTTTGGTTGTTCGTAACTCTCCCACTCCTAGATGTGTAACTCGTGTTGATTTTTCCCTTTTTTTCTGTCGCAATTCATCAGGGAAGATCACAAGCAGCAATGTCGGCCTTCTGAGGCGTCCCAGAACCTGGGCCGAATTCGTCAAGGCGACTGACTGGAGCAAGGCTCTCGCTTAGTGAAAACCGCCACAGAGCTAGTGCGATTGAATAGATCCCGGTCGTACGGTACGGAGCTCCAAGTCTGAAAGAGGTACCCCCAAAGTGTGATCCCTTGCACACACCATAGATCCCTTAAATTCATTTCGTAGATATCGAATAGAGTTTATCTTGACTGTTAAATTGTCCCAGCTCCAGACACATATGGCAACCTCGAGTTTCAACATACTTAGGAGGATTATAACGTCCGGCACGAGTATATAGTGCTTCATGGTGTGGTCTGCAGGGTCCGTTGAACAAAGACCACTGGTACCGCCTGTTCCATGATGAGTCCCTTCCCGCTACTTTTCTCATACCTTTCGTAGAAGACTGAACCAGGCTTGTATGCGTTTTTTCTCTAACACGTGTCTGGAGTGAGGCCCTCCTAGGCCCCGTTAGGAAAAGATACATATCGTAGTTTCGAATTTGGAACGATCATGGTGATTTCCCATTCTCCAGGTGGACTGAAGGCCTCTCTTTGGCAGGCCTTTGTAAGGGTATCACGAGATATCTGAAGAGGGTTCCAGTTTCTGTGTATCGCTAACATTGGGGAACTTCGAGAGATGGTTCAAAACAGGCTGCGGGGCTACGTCATTGATTTGGTGTTGCTGTAAATCCGATTATCGCCGATCATCTGAATCAGATTCGTCAACAACCGATGAAACCCGAGCCTCTTTCTTCCTTACGCCGACCTCGAAACTTCGGGTGGATTGAAGATTCAATATTCAGCATCTGCATAACATGTGCCTTCTGTAGGTTTTCCTCAGCTTCATCGCTTATCCATCACTGACTGGCCCTGGGTTCTTTAGATTGTAATCTCCTTTTTTGCAGTGTTTCTCCGTGTCTGCAGTGGCGCTCTTCTGCCAGATCCTGCGAGTTACACATAGTGAGCCGGTGGGGATCCCCCGGCAGACTTCCACTGTCTTCCCCAAGTCGTCCTTTCCTCAGATAGTTTATACAAATCACTCGCTAGGACCTTCTTTTCTCCCTCTTCATCATTTGCTTGCTAGCTCCAAATCGCGTTAACAGATCTTGACTTCAAACGCAACCTCGCTGAGGAAACTGACATTCAACATTCTCGCTGGCATTTTCATCAAATTGTCCGCTGCCCTAATTTCTGACCAAGGTAACTCGAGTTTTGGATTTTTCGTCAGTTGTTCTAACGATTGTCTGTTTTCTGATGAGTCAGTTCCACTAAATTCGATCTCCATAAAGACGAATACCGAATCTCTACCCCCGCCCGCCGAATGGCTCCGGGAAGTGGCAACAAAAATCCCTCATCGGAGGTGTATATCTGACTCCACGATTGTTTCTAGGGGCGCTTCTGCCTGTGTTGAGCCTTGACCCGTATCGGCTCCCGTCCTCGCGTTCAACGCAGTACCGCCCATCATTAATGTGATCTTCCTTTCACTGCCCTCTCCGGTGGTTTGCTGCCCGGTTTTCTAACAAAATCAGTGGGCTTCCATTTGTTTGTGGATTTCGATGGCCGTCTCCGATCAATCACACCTTCGGAATTCCGTCACGTCCCGCGGAGACAAAACAATCCATGTAGACCGCATCTCCCCATCTCACTAAATACATCGGTAAGGCCTGGTGCGGCGAAACTGCACGTAATTAACCTTTATTTTCCCCGGTAGTCTCGGCGGTTCCTATGCGTACCTTCAAACTGCGGGTTGCCGTATTCAGCAAGTCGATTTGTTGGAAGTCTCTCTCAGCGCTGCCGATGCTGGCATGCCCGTTTACGGACGCGGATCAAGGACAGTTCGAATGGTTGAAAAGTCTCCGTGTCCTCATATTAGGCCGCCGGCAAGCAAACATACAATCAGTGCCCGGACCGCCTACAAAAATCAAGGAGGGTAACTCCCCGCTCGAGTTACTATCTGTTTCGGATGTAGTGGAGCCACTACTCAAATGGCATTATTCTGATACCCCGTCCCATTCCAACATATAAATACGTCCCCACAAAGACTGGCCACCACATTGACCATGTTCCGCATGCAGTTCCCCCTCCTCTTCACTACGTTTTTGATTCATCATGTTTCAGCGGGAGGCCTCCAGTCAATTCTTACTCAACCGGCCCTCGATAATCTATTCGCTGCCGTTGAAGGCCGACTATATCCAGGCATCCCACTCGCAGCTCCATGCTTCGGCGAAGGAGAAACCAATCGCACACAGTGCGTCGCCGTTCAGGTAAGTTACATAAAAGCCGCGCATCCATTTTCCCGCTCACCAATTCACATAGGCTCAATATACCAACGAAAGTGCGTATGTCACGATCTGGGTGGCGTCATATAGAAAGTAACCAAGGTATCCACATAGCATTCAGGGCCGATAACTTTGGATCTTTCATAAACACGCAATGGGAAACTTGCCAAGCAACTGGAGAACAATGCCTACTTGACTCCTCGGAATCAACGAACTCCATGCCTTCCCAACGCTGTGAACTCGGCAGCGTTTCAGGTTATTTTGTCCGTGCCTTCACTATTTTTCATATTCGCCAGCAATGTTCACCTGACACACAGATCGATGTTCGAAATGCCCAGGATGTCGCCGCCGCATTCAAATTTTCGGAACATACTGGCGTCCCGCTGGTCATCAAAAATACAGGTGTACGCCACATTTTACCCCTCCCCGCCAAGGCAGATTTCCGAACTTGGATCTAGCACGATTACAAGGGTCGAAGCAGTGCTCCGAAGTCATTAGCTCTATGGGTACGTCCTCCGCCTTCCCTTTATGCAGTTAAATGTTAACGGCTTCTGGTCCGCACTGCAGATGCACAATCTTAAAGATGTACGCACGTATTACCGGTCTATCTACGCCGACATGCTGAATGAATTCCGGGAAGATCTCCTATCATCCCGACTTCACACCCGAAGGCTGCTCGGTGGCGCAGCCTGGAGCTACTTTTGGGGTGCGTGCTGCTTAGATTGTGCTGATACAAGGCTAAAATGATATCTCCAGGCCGGAGTTCAATGGGCTGATGCGTACGACTTTGCTGACGCGCATAATATTACCGTTGTTGGCGGTACGGTCGTGCTGTCTTTCTTTCAGGAAACTGTACGTTGACATTCAACCTTGATTCAGGAAGTGATCGGTCCGTCGGCGTTGTTGGGGGCTGGTTACAGGTAAGCGATACAGTTTTTGGACATGGGAAGAACTCATTCTGAGATCCCACTCACGGAAGGGAGGAGGACACAGTGTGCTCAGCAATACCATGGGGCTTGGAGTGGATCGCGTCGTACGTAACTCCGCAATTCCTCCTTGTTTTTGATAATTATAATATTTGCGTTGAATTTACAGCTTCAGTTCAAGGTGGTTACGCCCGATGGAGAACTCAGAGTTGCCAATGCTTGTCAAAATGAAGATTTGTTTTTCGCTCTGCGTGGGGGTGCGTATTGTCTGTCATATATGTTTTTGCGTTGCTAACAACCGAGGACAGGTGGAGGAGGAACTTTCGGCGTCGTTCTGGAAGCAACCATCCTGGCATCCCCTCCTGTAACGCTCCAGGCAGTGATTGTGTCTTGGTCTGGCCAGAACCGTTCTCTCACCACTGAACTGTGGCAGATGATGGCTGACAACGGGCTCAAGTGGTCGGCAGAAGGCTGGGGCGGGTTCTCTATGTCCGAGATCGCTATTCTCGTCACTCCCGTCCTCGACCCCTTGCAGGCCGCCGCTTCCATGGAACCGCTGATCCAGTTCGGGCACAGACTCCAAGATGACAAAGTGCCCGGTGCGCAGCTGGTAGTCACCACCTTCCCCACGTTCCGGGCCTTCTTCAATGCATTTACGCTGGAGCACATTGCGGTACGCTCATTCATTTTATTACCGAGATCCCGACTGATCTGGAGTTCACCGTACTCAGATTGTCGGAAACAGCATCGCTCTCACTTCCCGCCTTGTCAGTAAATCGAACTTTGAGACTCCCGAGCATCGGTCCGCCCTTGTTAAGGCGCTCCTTGCGACTGATACGGAGGCGCCGGGAATGATTATTCTACTTGCTCCTCCGGGTTCCTACCCGGCTCAAAGCCGGACGAGCGTTACGGAAGCTTGGCGCTCAAGTGTCTATCATATTACCGCGGTTAAGTCCTGGGTCTGGAACGCGACAGCCACGGAGAAGCGCGCAGCTTATGTGGCGGCGAGTACCGCCATGGACAACCTCAGAAGGATCACGGCCGACGCCGCATACTTGGTTGGTTTCATAATCCACATACTTGCTACGTACGGCTGATGGATAATTGACCTCCAGAATGAGGCTGATGTCTACGAACCGAATTATCAAGGTCTGAAGCCTCTGTCGAGCGGGTACTAAACTAACGATACAAACAGTTTCATTCTGGGGTTCTCATTACGAGGAACTTCTGAAAATCAAACGTAAATAGTGAGTGTCGGTGGGTGTCTGAAAGGTAGTCTGACTTATCCATGCTTCTTCCAGTGATCCTCTCCACCTGCTCGACTGTTGGCAATGCGTCGGCTGGAACCCGAAGTCCCCCCGTTTTTCGTGCTACCTGTAAATGCACTACTATCAGTAACTGATGGTGTTAATATATGCATTCGAGATTTCCCTTTTTGGGGGGTCGCACTGAATGATAAATAAAAACGACCAAAGCTAGACTCGTCGCCACTGACTCGCCAGTCCCTACATTGAGCAACAATAAGCATAGGAACACAATAAAATTTATTTGAGGTGCATCGGACCAGAACTGGGCAAGAAATAAAAAGTGGCAAAAGGTTACTCAGATCAAGTCGGTGCGTCGTCTCGCCTTCATCTGCACTATTTCTACTCACACCTGTGTTTCCATTCAAGTAGACTTGGATATATCTTCTCCTTGAAGTTATGCACTCAGAACCGCGATGGAACTATGGAATAGCTTGAAGGTACGTCGTCACCAAGCCGTTGCGCCCTCTCAGGACTCAATGCGTTCGAGCAACACAACGGCCTTTTTTTTTCTATCTCGCTCAATTTTCATCCAAACTCCTTCAAATAAACTTCTACGTAATACTACACATATCGTTGCTTGTCGTAGAGACTGGCATTGAGTCTAGACCAAAGCCAGCAGTGGAAGGCAAGTCTCGATTTCACCCAGTTTCAACTTTCAAGTTTCAACCACCTCGAGCCCGCAACGAGCCCGTAGGTGTGTCGCTGGTATTTCGCTATATAAAGTCGCCCTCCTAATGAGTCACCAATTCTCAAGGATATGGATACACGAGACCTCGTAAGCAGGACCTAACTAAATTTACTGCAACTCAAGTATGTTTCGGTCTGAGCTCATTCGGAGATCTTCGGCATTTCCACGCTCCGTCACACGCACGTGGAGCGACAAACAGTGTGACACCTTGTGTGACCCTTTCTTCTCTTTCTTTCAATCCTTCACCACCACACTCCTGTTGAACGCGGGCCAGCTCAGGTTTTATGTCAAGTCAGAAGTTTCCAAGGGTGGTTGGTGTGTAATCCTCCTCCCATTGACCTCGGTATCGTCTTCATTCATTGCTTCCAGGTTACGACCTTGTGCAGCAAATCGGCGGTGGCGGGTTTGCCAGGTGCGGAGAATTTTGCTGTGGAGCGCTTCAAACTACTCACTATAACGAAACACCTGAACTTTCAGGGTATTCCGCGCCGTCAATATCGAAGAACACTTGGTGGCAGCATGCAAAGTGATATCGCTCACACCAGAAACGACAGACAAACAGCGGAAGACAATTGAAAAGGAGATGCGCATACACGCAGCGCTAAAGCACACCAACATACTCGAGTTCATTGACGCTGTCATCGTCGAGCTGAAGCACCACGAGAGCTACGTTCCCGGCATCTACATGCTGCTCGAGTTAGCTGCGGGTGGGGACCTGTTCGACAAAATCGGTGAGCTGTGCGCGCCTCTTCGAACTCCATATTCGCTGACTTTCTACCTCCACCAACGACATTAGCACCCGATGTCGGAGTTGGCGACGAAGTGGCACATTACTATTTCAATCAGCTGATCGATGGGATTGTAGTGTTTCTTACTCGTTCCGACTCGTAGAAGACTCACAAATCCTAGGACTATATGCACAAAGAGGGTGTATGCCACCGAGATCTCAAGCCTGAAAACATCCTCCTAGATGTCGCTGGGAAGCTCAAAATTTCTGATTTTGGCCTCTCGTCGGTCTTTAAACTCAAGGAGACTGGCCGAACGCGTACGCTGACCGAACGATGCGGCAGCCTTCCATATGTGGCTCCCGAGGTATGTTCGAGTTGCAGAGAGCATAATCGTTAGACCGATTGGATGTAGCTGAATTCCGAGCGCCCGTACGAAGCAGAGCCCATCGATGTCTGGGGTATCGGAGTGATATTGTACACTCTGCTCGCCGGAAGTGAGTTACTATCACCACCTGTTCCGGATGTATGGCCCTCAACTTTTTCCAGATACGCCTTGGGACGAACCAACGGCAAAAAGCCCGGAATTCTGCCGATATCTGAGTGGCGAAATATTCATGGAGCAGCCATGGTGTCGTTTCAGTGCCGAGGCCCTTTGTTCGTAACGTGGAATTGACCGGCCTCTGTTTTAGTCTGAAACAACTTTCAGCCCTGATGCAAGGTTTGCTCACCGTCGACCCCCGAGAACGATTTACGCTTGAAGACACGTTTCAGCATCCATGGTGCATGCGGTGCGCCCCACGGTCCTTTTTTCTCCTGTTCGCGTTAACACAGTAGCCTTTGTTTTGGCAGTCCCAGTCAACTAGCGAAACAAGGTGCCGCCTCTCTTGCAGAGGCATTGACCCAGTCTCTACGAAGTGCCGGGGACCTCGACCTTGCAGATCCTGACCTCACATCACGGTACGTGACTTGCATCTTTTTCCGACTCCCTGTGCATATAAGCCAACGCCTTAAAGAACCAGCTCAGACCATGAGGACGAGCCTATGCTCTCCGCACCGCACCACACCCAATTCACACAAACCCTCATGCTCTTCGTATGTCGCATCTCATCTCATCGCACTTCACCCAGATACCTCACCGGTGAGATTTACAGTCACAAACTCAAACTGGAACGCGCTACGTGCCACACCTCACGCGATTCTACGCCGGCATCCCGCCAGCGGAGTTCTTCCCCTTCGTGAACGCAAGCCTCGGCGCTCTCGGCGTCATCTGCCGTCAAGCACCGCCGGTCGACGATGCACTGCGGCTGCGTATCGGCGGACACGACGCGCGCAAGGAGGTGTTCCGCGGTTGGGTCGTGATCGAGTCGTTCACATACCACGGCGCAACGGGGAGCTTTTGCGTTATGCAGAAAGACAGCGTGGGTCCTGTTTTTCATCTGTTGATAAGGAATCCCCTCACTCGCTTGATGCAGGGAAACCCCATCTCGTGGCGCCAGCTCTGGCGGGCCCTCATCGAATCGCAGCTCGTCGAGCCGCATGTGTTGCGCAAACGCGCACCTGAATCGACAACATGAACCTGAAGGGATTTGTCCTCCATATTACTTGCAACTGGTTCCTGCGCCCGTCTGTCGTTCCTACATGTCCCTTGCATTGTTACATTCCTCCCATTACTTTCAGTTATTACGTTCTGCGCACCTCTTTCATATCTAGATCTCCGCCATACTGCTGAAATGGACACACGGTACTATTCTTATACATCGACCCGATGTACCACATTGCGGGTCTAGTGCCCTCGATAATGTTCTAACGCCTAGATCGTTTGTCTGTATTATAACCTCACGGCGTATGTAACTCATCTATCCTGACCACAATTGCAACGAATGACGTTGTGTATTATTGTAAATCAAAGTATTCTACTGGCTGGAATGCGTCAAGTGAGTGAACACCCGCCCAGACATATCAGTACCATGACTACGACCCACAGATTTCCTCCAAACACATTCATCTCGGTCGACAGCGCAAACAGCGAGCTGATGAACAGGGGACTCAATGCGTGGGATACACACATCGCAGCTTGAACCAGGCCGTTGGTTGATCCCATCGAGGAAGGATCGGGGGCGTGCTCCCGGACTAGTATCACACTTACACAGGGGGCATTCACCTCCGCTTATGAATCCATAAGCGGCAAACGCTTACTGCCCGCTTATTGCCCGCTTATTGCCTGCTTATTGATGGTGCCTCGGAAGTTGCCACATCACTGATCCGGCTGCCGGCGTGCATCGGGTGGCCTAGGTTTGAAGCAAATCTCGATGCAAAGAGTAAACATGACCACCAGAATAATCAAGATGGTACAAAGACACTCTAACAGGCCTAGGAAGACAGCAGGGATGAAGTAAACCAAGTGGAAGGCTAGACTCCATATATAGGATCAAACAGGTTACAGACCCACAGATGGGATGTCTTATTCCTGCCATGGGATGGGGCGGGAACCTGCTGTGGTCCGCTGCACAGTATTTCTGTAGCGCAATGAGTGTGCACCTTGTGCTGGCCCCAGATTCTGCTTGCAAAATCAAATTATTTTGCCAAAAGAAGAAGAAATAATTACAAGTGAATCAACAAAGGGATGGGCAGCCTGTTTTCATGTAGTCACCCGGGTAATATGAGGGGGTGCATGTACAGCATTTCAACTCCCACTTCATGCATCTTACCCAAGCCCCTTGATTGTTCAACCCCAAGCCAAACTCACATCAACAACAACGGCTTGATTGATCCCAAATTGATCCGTAACTATTATAAGCGGACAATCAGCCAACAATAAGCGGGCAATAAGCATTTGCCGCTTATTGGTTTATAAGCGGGGGTGAATGCCCCCTGTGTTACCCTGACGCTGTTTCAACTACAGCAAAAATAAATCCAAGCCGGCGGTACATACGAGAATGCCAGCGAGGCGAATCTTGACGCCAATAGAACAATGATGATCCCGCACCATAGCCACCATCCCGCCGGATTTAGTCTTGCAATACTTGTGAGAAGGGGTATCGTCGTGTAGGTGAGCGGCCAAACAGCCATGCAAAAAAGGCATAATTTTGCGGGCGCCGTTCTGCAGAGAAGGATGCGCAAGACGAATATTTGCATGGAGCAAGAAATAATTCCGGAAATTGCCAGCGTGAAGCCTATCTGCGGGACCTTGGGAGACACCTGGTCAGACCTTGCCTTAGTGCGGAAGTAGATGTTCCCTCACCGACAATCCAAGACCCCTTTGTCGATTAACGTGAAGCAAAACAGTACAAACACGACGTCGAATGCAGTGAATATGAAATTCAACAGTAATCCGGACAGCGCCAAGGCACGAATGATAGGAATGGAAAGCAGCTGCGTAAAGGTCATCGGGCGAGAAGCAGTATGTTCCAGGGAACGCGAGATCCCTTGTCGACGTTTGTTCGGATGGGTCTGGCGTCGTTTAGTAGAGTTTATCAGTTCTGTGACAATAGGTCTGACCTCATCGAGAACAAGATAGACAGATATGAGGCCAAGGAGCGCGATGAATGAAGACATCAATCCAGGCATAAAGCAGGGATGCCTTGCGATAAATTCATAGTCGAAGTAAGCCGGAAACCGAGTGTCGAGGGTCGAAAATAAACCTCCAAGGAGAGGGCTGGATATCAAGGATGAAATGGTGTCACATACATATTTAAAATGTGGCTAGATACCCAACGATAGTTCCTAAACGCCTGGAAATTATACGCTCGGTATACATTCCGGTGGTTCTGAAGAAGAAACGCACACACGGACCATATGAGGTCATATATAGGGTATACAAGATGCTGGTTGGAGGAATCGGCGATTTCTGCTACGATGGCGTGGAATACACCAATATTTCCACCGAAGATTCTACCTACCGTCTCCCTCGTGAGTAGGAAGGAGGCGCGGAGTCAGAAATCATACCGAGTCCACGCAGAAAAATTACAGAAAACAAGGAGCCCGATAGACCGAACACCAAAGTTGTCATGGCCACGCCTGGAGTTCCTGCCATGACCACCGGTCGACGACCGACGACGTCTATGAACGAAATATTAGCTTCCAAGTTACTGAACTAAGGGAAATGGAAAGGAGTCCATTGCCAAATGGCCAGCAGCTGGGTCACTGCATAACTTGATTCAACCAGCCCACTGTAGAACCCGATCATCGAAGGATTGTCGGTGACGCCCATTCTCAATAGAAATTCGTTGATATAAGGAAAGATTTGAGAGTATGCAATCGGGTCCACTATCCTGTGATAAATGTTTAATTGACTGAGAGGAAGCCCAATTAAAGCGATGGCCTAACCTGACGGAACATAGTGCAACCATCTGCATGTATGGTAGCGGCGTGATTCGTGTTGCTGCATCTGGTTGATTTTCCAGCGTGGAGGAATTGGACAGGAGGGGGCGATTCTCATCTGCAAAAGATTGGTGAGAGTGGGAGTCGTGGAGTGTCATTGGCTTCGATACGATACGGAACCAACACTATATACCCTTAAATTGAAGCCTCGGGGGAAGAGCCGGAATACCTCCTGGGGAGAGTGTAATTTAGCATTGAAGTCGAATATAAAAGTGTGGGATCTTTTTTCGTCTTCAACGCGGCCTCACAAGAGGCTTATATACTCAGCCTTTGAGGGGAGCGGAAATTAAGTGCAGTGACCAGCCTCGATTAGACAAAAGTTTGCTAGTTGAACCTGGTTGGCTAACATACATTATATGGTAAGGTCTACCGGAAGCGCCGAAACTTGTGGTGCGTTCGACTCGCAGTGGGTCTACCAATTGTGAAAGAAAATACGTTCGCGCAGTCCATCGGCGAACACAAACTGCTCGGGCTTTACACTTGTGGAAGGTTGTTCCAACTCGACTCGCCGAATAGTTCCCGCTTGATACTATTCTTTAACTCAGAAGGGTACGTTTTTTATTCACTCAACGATATAGAACTGGGCGAGAATGCGAGTGGTGGAATAGGGAGATGTATTTCGAGATTTATGTGGTATCCAGGGACACGAAGGAACAAAGTTAGGTGGCTCGTTCGTAACTTTAAAGTGCCTTGATTCCGACGGAAGCCTCCTGTCTGGTCGAACTTTCTGCTCTGTACAAGCGAGCGCTGACCCGCTCGAAAAATGTACCAACTTCAACATTCTTGTGCTCGCGCCTGCGGTAGTGACCCCTCCCGTGCCATCTTAGACGCAAGGTGTCGATCGATTCCCGCGCCCTTCTCCCTTGCCTGCCCCACATCGTTCGCAGGTTGACTGCTGGCGCCGCGTTCAGTAAGCGAGAGCGTGAATCCGCCCCGCTCTCGCAGGGGTTTGATGGACATGGGTACTGCCCGGCTCCTATGCAAATCGGAAGCAGGAGTGCTGGACGTCGCGGTGGTGTGAGCGTGCATGGTGGTTCAATTAAGCCGTGTGTGTTTATGTTGGAATAACGCGTTTAGATTCAGAGGTGATGCGATTGTGGGAGTGCGGTTCCAACCTTGGATTTGCGGTGGGACTTTTATGTGGCCGTTGAAATTGTGGGGCCCAACCCCCCTATTTGCTATGTTGCGGCATCCGCCAGGAGTGGGAGTGTCTTGGTCAGATGACGTCTTGGTAAGACTTTTACCTTTCGGTCATACGATCACGGCGCTGGATAACTGGAGCCAGGAGAGGAGAATCGCTCCTGGGGTAGTTTTTGGATCAACAGATACGCAGGGGAATTAGTTTACGAATAACATGTTCGGTAAGTGGAATCGCTGCAACGGCAACATCTACATCGTTCCCAGTGGGAGTGACACAGTCTAAACATCGATCAAATCCTCTGTGACCACCATAACCGTTCCATCGCTGAGCTCTTTGACTGCAGCGCCCTTGGGAACGAGGTCGGGATGGTAGATGCCTTGGGTGGCAGCGAGCCGGGCAAACCGCGACTCAGGATTGGCAAGCAACGCCGTAGGGGCATCAAACTCGGCGATGGAACCGCTGTCCAAAACGAGGATCTGGTGAACTGCGTGAACGAATGTTGACAAACTGTGAATGCACATACCTTGTCATAGTTGACGATCGTTGCTGAGAAATAGAACATAGTCAGAATCACATAGTCTGGGTTTATAGAACAGACTGACATATACGATGAGCGACTGCAAGAACAGTAAGGCCCTGCATTTGAGTATCGACGACATGACGGATTTTTTCATCTGTGATGTGGTCCATGCTTGAATGATAATCTCAGGGCTCGTTATTGTTGAACTAGAATGAAGTAGATTTACCTTGAGGTGGACTCGTCGAGGACGATAATTTTCTTCTTTCGTAGCAAAGCCCTGGCGAGGCAGAGAAGCTGCCGCTGCCCCTTCGAGAAGCTTTCCTCATCGACGACAAGATGATCTAGCTTATCCTCCTGCAAGACGGCTTCTGGTCAGTCATATCACAGAGTGTCGCAGTTTTACACACCAAAGCTGAAACAGCATCATACATCTCGACGAGTTTGAGAGTTTCCCATATTTCCGAATCTGCTCGGTCGTTGGTTACATCGAGGTTCTCGCGAATCGATCCATGCCAGAGGAACGGGTCTTGGGTGACGATGCTAAAAAAAGAGATCAACTCTCAAGGCCCTGAGCTCGAAGCGAAAATCCACCTCATCGATTCACGGAGGTGTTTGAGCGGGACTGTTGAAATATCAACTCCGTCGATGACGATCTTGCCAGTGACGAGATGCTGGTCAATGCCTCGGAACAGCGCAAGCACAGTGGAGGACTTCCCGGAACCAGTTCTGGGGAGGGATGGTTGAATCAGGCAGGGTTAAACGGCATCTGCTCGGAAAGGGAACGTACCGGCCACAGATACCAATCTTCTGTCCGCCTTGTAGATCAAAAGAAAGGTTTTTAAGGGCAAATGGAAGGTCGTCGCTGACCAATTGGCTGATTAGTCAATGAATGAGCGACAAGGCAGAACCCTACCGATATTTCATGGAGAAATCCGCGAAGGCTAAGTTCCCTGAGGCCGGCCACGCCGAATGATCGTTGATCGAAACCTCCGTCTTCTCCTCCTCGGGTAACTTGGCGAACTCCTCGATGCGGTCAATGGCAACGGTGCCATTCTCAACCGACGCGAAGGAGTTTAAAAGATGGTTCAGGGTAAACCCAAGAGAGACGAGTCTGAGTGGTGGTGAGGTTAAAAACGGATGCCACTGATAAGTGGCTACGGACCTCGAGAGTGCAACACCTAAGAATGCCGCGGAGGTAGAATCTCTCAGCCATACTGTGAGGAGCGCAACGCTGCAGGCGAGGACGGTTTGGAACCACAATAAGAACACGCGTAGGAACAGTTGGCCCCCGACGCGATGATGAAGCGCTCCTTGAGATTCATTGACGAATGCAGCGTTCTGTTTGCGGAAAAAGGCCTGGGCGCGATAAGCCCTCACGGTGATCAACCCAGATACCGTAGTTCCGAACAGGGTGAAAAGCTGATATTCAAGTTAGCAAAACACCGCATACTGCGTCTGCAGGGACGAACCGGAGATTTGGATCCCAGTTCAAGTCGACGGAATTGCTGAACGTCGCGTGAGCAATCAACCGCATCATTACGTCCAACAACTGTACCTTGCTGGTGGAGAGATAAAATCTCAAAAAGTATGCCCCACCGACCACTAAGAAGGGAATCGCAAATGCCAGTGCAGGGGTTGCAATCGCTATGAACACGAAAGTCCCAACCATGCCGAGGACGTTGATCGAAAAATTGATGAAAGCAAAAGGAAACTCCTGATCAGCGACCTGTATATCTTGCGTAAATCTTGAACAAGTCTCAGCATCATCGGCAACGTATGGAGTCGAGCATACCGATTCAAAACCTTCCCGGCGGGATTTTTCGTGATCCACGACACTGGAGATCGCATTACACCTGCCAGTTCAGCCTGAAGAGAAAATTGAGCGATCGTTGGAGGAGCGCAATAGATTGCAACATACACGATGTATGTTCGGTGCGGTAAATGACGAGAGGATGTAGGAAAAACAGGTGAGGGTCATCGCCATAAACAGCAGTCTGCAGCGTTGATTTCAACAACGGACAGGAAACCGGGAGTTGACATACGTGGTCGCCACAATCCCCCCGTATCCGGCGACCCATAGTGCGAGGTCCTTGCCCGAGGAGGATGCGAGCACTATAACTGTCAATGGAAATTCAAGTAGTGGAGAATCACGTACTGGATAAATATGCGGTGCTGAAGAGCATGACACTGTTCCAAACTAGGATGAGCGCGAACAAGGCGCACGCATGGAGAACGCCTGTGCATTTTAAGTAGAAGGCATATGCGCCCAACCGGGATTCTTGCTCGTTCACCCAGTTCGACTCCTCATCCTTCTCCTCGTCAATGATGGTGGCCTCTGTAGCGCCTTCCTTGGCTATCACCTGGCCCTGCCCCGCTCCGGCATCTCCACCTGAAGAAGCCAACGCAAATGTCGCGCCTGCGTCACGCACCTCTTCGAAGGAGCCGAAATGCGTGAGTTTTCCCGCGTCCATGACAATGACTCGGTCGGCACTAGGAAGATGGTGAATGCCGTGTGTAACGAGCACCGTGGTCTGGAGACGGCTTGTCAACGAGAGATTTGATTGCCTGCAGCGATAGGACTAACCTTTCCCTTGAGCATCCCCTCCGGACCAAACAAGGACGCAAAGACTGGGAGCAGGTAAACATCTCGTCTCAGCGCGATATGTGCATCGTTCATTCTCACCATGCGCCTCAGTCTCACCATCCAGAGCGCTAAATACGTCGTCCAACAAGACGAGATCTGCCCGGGCATAAACAGCGCGTGCAATGGCCTTGAGAGGAAATCAGTGTTAACTGATAGTCGCAGCCTAGGACCAACCAATCTCTGCCGCTGGCCGCCCGACAGCGTAGTTCCTGTATCCATTTATTTCAGCACCGCCCAAGTTCTTTCAAGTCCGTTTTTGTCACACCTTTATCGCCCAACTTCGTCATATCTCGACGCGGCAGCGTCTCTATGTCCTGCCGCAAACCGCACGCGTGGATCACCTGGTCGTAAAACTCTTCATCGAATGCGCTGTCTAGCAGAATATCTGGGAGGCGTTGAGGCCATACACGAAAAGAGAACCGAAGTACAATACGCAACTGGCGCGCAGTGTTCCTGGGTAGATGAAGGACGTCTGACTCGCGAGGGCGATCTACCGTAATGGAATGGGATCAGACGGAAATTTGATTCGCAGGATACAAGGATACGCACCTTGTGCGCCTTGATTCTCAACGTCCCTTGGACCAGCATAGTCTCCTCCAGAATGGACATCAAGAGGCTGGACTTGCCCTGCAAAGAATTCATTAGATCAGCGTCAAAATATTCAAGATGGCGCTTACGCTGGCGACCGAGCCAACGACCATATGCAGCGAGCGCGGGGCGAGCTCGAGCGTGATATCCTCCAGGACGTGCGTTTTCTCATCCCATGCAAATGTGCAACCCTTCAGCGACACCTCGACATCCAGGGCTTTCGGGGCACCATCGCTGACATCGACCAAGTCGGCAGTTTCACGTATGGGCTCGGCCTCTGCCTCGGCCTTTTCCGGAAGCTGTAAGAAGCCCTGAATACGACCGAGTGATGCGAAGGACGCAAAAAGTTGAGGGAGGGTTTGCCCGATCTAATCAGCAGTTAGTCTCGTTGGTAATGAAAAGGGCAGCTTGAAGGTCGCACCATGTTTAGCGGACCTAGATTAACAAAGGGATCATCCGTCCCCGATTTGATGAGTTATCATAATGAAACGGACGCACCATTGAGCAGATTGACGATCGTGAACAGACTGAAACATCGTTGTCAGCATAACGAAAGGAACTAAGGGCGAAATGAAACTGACGTGAACACGCGACTAACATCGAGTGGCGGCAAATCGCCCCAGCCATTCGCAAGCATGCCCGCATATGCGGCGAGGGTAACAAAGAACGATGCGGTGCCGCCGATGTTCGACAGCGTCCCCGCGACGGCGATGAGGTACAGGAAGCGGCCAAGCGCGTTTGTCTCGCGCGTGCGCAAGGCGTTGATCTTTTCCGCGAGGGGAACCTCGTAGGCACCGAGCTTGATGGGGAGAAGTTGACCCAGGACGGATGTCTACGCACATGCGATAATCAATAGATTCTTTGAGCGCTGATTCATATGTGGAACAATAATTTAGAAACGCACGAGGAGCTTGATGCGGGCGTCGATGGCCGCGAGCCACGCCTTCTGCGCCGCACCCACAAATCTGCTGATCGTACCTGCCATTGTCACCGTCAGGGAGTCGACATTTGAGACTGCAAACCCACTCACTCGTCGATACAATAAGTGTAACGATAAATAGCAGGGGTGCGAACATCACCCAGCCTGCCTTGATCCACAGCATGGTACACGCGACGATAATGGTGACCACGGACGCCCAGAGCTCGTGCCCAATCTGGAAGCCCATGGTGACCTTGTCCACGTCGACGGACATGTACGTTGTCGCAGCACCCTAAATAAATTGAACATTGATGCCCGCGGGAAGGTGGGAAATAAATACGCACCTGACCAAGCTCGCGCGCCGCCATAGACGTCAGTCGGAGTGTTTTCGAGTACAGTGCTCCGGTGAGCGCCGAACGGTACAGCACGATGAAAGCGTTGATCTGCGGCGGTGGTTAGCAAGTATTTTGAGACGCAGTTTGGAAGCAAAAATGGAATGCATCCGAGGTTACCAAGGACGGTACATAATAGGAGGGACGGGTTGAGACGCTCACCTTTTCTTGGCATACATAGTTCGATATCGCCAGGGAGACTAGATAAGGAATAAAAGTCAGATCGATACGGGCAGGGAATGCGGATTGTGGGTGAAAGCCTCGACAGCACTTGGAGAAACATGACAGTTACGGCACAGTCATGCTAGACACGACAGATCCAAAACAAACAGAAAATTGAATACGCACCGTAGACTACGAAAAATGCCGCGATGAGCACGGTCCCCCGCTCGGCAGGGATGGACTTGTCAGATACGAATAGCACCATCTGTTCCACGAGTGTGACCTGAGCTGCAGATGAAAGGGGTTTCAGAACCAGACGAATGGGCAGGGAAGCAAAATAATGGAAGGTTGAACAAAGGGGAACGTTACATACCGAACGTTCCTGCTAGGACGAGCAGCCGTGGGAGGACAGGGCTCAGGAAGTGGCTCTTGAATGCCCGGAACGTGCTCTGTAGTTGATTATGAGTGGGATGTCAGTAGGCTTGTATAGCGGATAGTCTTACCTTGGCAAGATACCGGTCCCCAGTCTTGTCCTCAACTGCGAGCGCCGCAAGAAGCTTCTCGGTCGCGGGGTCCGAGCGGAGGAAGAGCGGTATGTCGCGTAGCTCGGGGAGAAGCAGCCGACGCCGCGATCCGACGAAAAGGATAGGGACTATGTGTGGGAAGAACGGCTTGACGAGGAAGGAGAGGGTCGATTCGTATGCGGGAGACTGAGAACTACTTCAGAGAAGGCAGCCGAACGCAAAGCGAGTACTTACGGGATCAGTCGGTATGAGCAGGCTACGCTTACTGGTGCTCTCCAGAACGACGAGCACCAGGAGGGAAACGGTGGTCGCACCGACGGCGTAAAGCTGCACTGGGGGAGTGTGTATTTTGTCGAGGCCCAGGAACGTATACCCGTAGAAGGCAGTTCCCAAAATGGCGTACAGAGCAGTGACCGTACTCGGAGCAAGAGAGTGATAGTGCTCCGATACTGACACCCCGATGAAGGCGATCTAGAAGTATCATGAATAATGTGGGCTCATTTGGATAAACTACTGACCGCCGTCGCAACTCCCACACTCGACAACACCACCTCAGACCTATCCACCACCAGCATTGTGATCGCTCCCGCGATATAAACGGCGCCTGCCAGGGTTTTGAGAACCACCAAATAATCCGGTTTTCTTGGGAGACATTGGGGGACGTGCCAATTGAGGACGATACGGGACAAGAGTGCAGTGAGAGCTACAAGGAACGCGCATGTAAGCACGCTCGACTGCGTCAGATATTCGGGTGCATTGGGTGTGCTAGTGTACGCGTCAGCGCGTCCAAAACCAGGCGCTGACGTGTACTGGGCTTGTTGGAAGAAGGCATGCACCCGCAGCCAGGATGTATCTTGCGAGCACAGTTCCATGGTAGTACAGGGTAGCAACACAGAGTACTGAGCACGGTGCTTGGCCCAGATATCCGAGGCGAGATATGGTCAACTTGGTGGTCAAGAGAAAGATGTCGAAACCCGATCAGCCGTAGCATCATTTTTTAGCCTTTGAATCAGATCGATGTTTCATCCACCCTCGGCCCGGGGCAACCCTTTGTAAAGGTTATTTTTGTATATATACTGCTCAACCCTCCACCCTGGGTAAAATGCCCCTGCTGCTGGATGCCACTGTGCATATGAGGCCGAATGATTTTTCCTAAACACCGGAACGGATCAAAGTACACACTAAAATGTTTCATAATTTACAAACTGTGTTGAACCAAGCTGAATTAAATTCCCTGAGGGTGAGAGCAAGGAGCAAATACGCGCGATATCATACTTATCCGGGTCTGGCCGTTCCGCCGTCCTGCAGTATGGCATAGCGTGGTGCCTCAGGAACAGCAAACCCATATACTTAGAACGGGTGGAGCCGCCTCATACTTGAACATTCAGCTTCTACGTGCCTTTGGCCATTGCTTAAAGATGTCGGCCAAATGGAGACGGCGACGAGTCCTCTTTGTGAGTTACTGAGGCGGCGAAATCACTCGGTGCAATCTCTGAGGACCTGCGGTTGTAATATCACCTGTTTGGACATTGCGGTACCGAACGCTACCGAACGGTTAGCGTTCCGGATCCGAGTTGGTTCCGAGTCGGGAACTCAACCGACTCTGGCCATGCGTTGAGTTGAAGACTTGATAGCGGGCTAACAGTAGACTTGAACGATGAGTTGAATTGCACAGGGGTGGATTGCGTTGGCCAATGGCTAGCGGTGGGCAAATTCAACCCGAACATTGGAGAGTTGTAACCGAACTAAATCTACGCATTATACCAGATCATACCACTGAGTTTTGCGCCGGATCGATAAATATTCAGCTGAGTCAAGTTGTTCCCTTCCCATAATTTCCTTGCTGGCGATGCTGGAACGCACACAGGGAGTACAAAGAAGGAGGCAGAGACTCCCAGTGAAATTGCTATCGAAGAGGAACACCTACGCTCGAATGCAAAACGATTGAGAGGGAAAATAAGTATGTTGACCCAATGTTGACCGTAAAGCCTGTCTCCGGTCCGGCAAGCCGGACAATCTCGGAGATCTTTTCTTCAAGAAGCGCGGGAATATATCTGTCAAAAATGGTCAGCACGTGGCCGGCGCGTCTCAGTTTGGATGTAGATACACGCGCAAATAAACGGGATGGGCGGCGTGTTTTGAACCTCTCCTTGACCTCCCGGAGCCAGCCCAAAATTGCAACAAAGGGGGCTAGGCCGTTTGATTTCAGCCGCCCTTTTCGAATGTTTGTCGGAGGGAAAATGGGGCATGCAGACGGCCACTTGAAGGTGAAATTTTCGAGTCCAAATAAAACTTGCACCGTTGAATGTTCAACACTGCGTAAGTACCCAGTTTCGGATACTACAGTTCAGCCATGGGAGCTTCCAGGAAGTCGATACATCCATCAATAAATAATACTCAACACTGTACTCTGTGGGGAAATGTCTTTTGGAAGGAGAGCTTTGAAGTTCGAACCCCCCGAGTTGAACTCGATGTTAATAATTTCCCTTCATGAGGAAGTATCAACTATGTACAAGTATTCAACATTCGATTCATTTTAGAGAAAATTTCAAAGGCAGGAACTGGATGGTATCGGAGAAGAAGTCCATCCCAGATGTTAACATCATTGAGATTATCTCTGATGGACCGCCGAGTCTGATGATGCTGAACACTACCCGCTGTTCTATTCGTCCACCCAGATAGTCTCACTATCGCAAGACCTAATTTTCTATTGAGTTATGATAGGCGAGAGTTCTGTCGAAAGTCGGTTCAATTTCGGCGCATCGTGAACTTCAAGCCTAGGATCGAACAGCACCGTGTCTGATTCTTTACAAATCATGCGGGTATCCTCCTCCACGGTAGGCAAGTGGGAAAAAGATGGAAGAAAATCCGGAGCTGAAGATAGTATGGCCAAAGCTCCTTAACTGCGCTGCGTGTGGATTCGATTGTTCTCGAACAATGGAACGCGGAGGAATTCGGGTGCCTTCGGAAGTACCCGGATCCGCCAAGTGACCCTATTACGACATCATTTTGCCTGCTCTTAACCACCATGCCACCCGCTCAATTGGCTCAAGAACTGCTCGATACTATTGTCTCAGACGTTGACGGCAAAGAAGACCTGAAATCCTGTTCTCTAGTGTCCAGATCATGGGTCCATTTCAGCCAGAAAGGTCTCTTTCGTTCTCTTTGCTTGTTTACAGATCGACTTCGTAAAAGTTCGTATGCGGCCCGCGCCGACACGATGCAACATAGTACTCTCCTTCGAAAGCGCTCGGGATCTATTTGCGGCCTCTCCGCATCTCGGAAGCTACGTGCGGGAGTTGGATCTATACCTCCTCGCCTCCTCCGACTATAGCCCCCTGCGAATCGTCATATCGATGTTGCCACGCCTCACACAGTTGGGAATGTTACCAAATGGCTCCGGAGGTAGCCGCTTGGTGTGGCGTTCTTTACCGTCCACACTTACCGGGGTTCTGAGCGAATTAATCGCCCTCCGGACCATCCGGTCCCTGCGTCTGACACGCGTGCAGGGTGTACCGTCATCCCTAATCCGATATGCCTCCTCAGCGCTTTGGGAGCTGCTGCTCTGTGATATCAATTTCACCGAAGACGCGCCCGGGACTTCTGCATTTGAGTTCAACGCCCATGCACCATCTAATCTGCGACATATAATGATGTCGGGCACTGACCAGGGCTTCAACGCGTCGATCGCAAGGTCCATATTCCGAATAGATATCAGCCAGCAGATGCGCGGTGTCCTCACTATGTCCTTGCGCATGGATCCGAAAGAAAATCAAGCCTGGCAACGCCTCATTTGTGATCCGCACACTACCACGAAACTGGAGCATCTGCAACTGTCATTCACAAGTCACGGTACGTTCTATAGCGTCCCGGACACTGATCCTCCTCACCCAATTCCCGGATAGTTCCTATGTCTTCCTTGCATTTGGGGACTTTCCGTTTCTTGCGCCTCCTTGGCCTCGCGTTGGAATATCCCGGTTTAGCCTTCCCGTCGGTGATTCGATTGACAGTGGCGGAGCTCCCCACGAGTACTCCTCTCCTTGAGTCCCTGCGCATCACGCTGCACGTACCCTTCCAGCTGCAGACCAAGTTCCAGGACCATAGTGCTCCCTACGAGTTGTTCTCCCGATCGCAGTTCAGGACTCACCTCCCGTATCTACGGAAGATCCAGTGCTGCACCTCCTTGCTAGCACATCTGCAATTGGGGTTCGAGCAGTATGTCAAGCATCTATTCCCCGGACCCAGCAAGGCTGGGATCTTGACTTGCACTTTCACTGAGCGTACGGTTCTCTGACGATGAAAGGTGTGTGCTTTCGTCTTGATTGTAACATCAAGTCTTACCACTGAAATCTAATTAGTGCCCTCGAACATGACCGGAGAAGGAGGATGTTTTTTTTTCCGTCCGTACCGCCACTACAATGGTACATTCGTTGAGCTCAAAAGCGTCAAAAACAATTTACATTCATTGTCCTGTAGATACGGGTGAAGAGTTGATGCGAGTCGTAAATGTATACATCAAGGAATGTCCAGTTGAAGGCATTAAGTAGCGTAAGGTGTACCGAAAGAGTTCGTGAGCTCTCTGCCCGGGCGCAGCAAAGAGTTCAAAAGTCAAAATAAGTCGTCAAGTGTCCATCGAAAAAGTCATCCAGTCCATGAGGCGTGGCAAGCCGACTATGTCCGAGTCCATTTCTGGTTGGGTCCGCCGGTGCATGTCCAGATTTGAACCTAAATGGCTAGCTTCAGCACCCAAATTAAGACGGAAGAGTTCCCAGTAGTACGCACAACGTTCCCATTCGCCACACTCCCATCCGTGAGATCCATGCAGCTCGAATGCCCGCTCCACTGGATGGTGCTTCCCGAAAGCGTCCACATCTGGTTCGTATTTCCTGACGCGCACGTCCAGATCTGCAGCTTCGTCCCAGAAGCAGTCGCGCCGTCCTTGACATCCAGACACTTACTGCCGAATATCTTCAGGTTTGAACCCGAGACGGTCCAGCCTTGCGACGTGGAGCCTGCGGCGCAATCCTCAATCTCGACGACCGCGCCATCCGTGTTAGATGCAGCGGTGAGGCATTTCGTGGTAGCAGCGCTGGGGTGGATTTGCGTGGCGGTAGGGGTGGGGCCGGAGGGCGCGGTTGTAGTGGAGACGACAGGGGTGCCCGTCTTGCAGGCGATGGAGCCACCACAAGCCTCACCCGGGTCGGGCGTACCATCACACGTCCAAGAAGACTGCCGATTAATTAAAAACTAGAACAACGCGGCTAGGCACAAATGGACTTACGGATTGCTGTTGCGGGACACCGATAACCTGGTAAGGGTCGACCCCGAGGCATTCAGCCATGGTGACGAGCTGTGGAGTTCGAAATGTTAGAAAAATTACATTCAACAAAAGACGAGGACTCGCTTTATAACCCTTGCTCTGGAAAAGCTTGATAGCGTACGGAACCAAGACGTGAGCGGTAGTCTCTGTTCGGCAGAAATGCGGTGAAAAAACGGAAAAAGGTTGAACTGATGTTGCAAATGCTTACCCTCAGTTTCGTGCTCCAAAACCAAAGCATTCTTGGGCTTTGAGCTCCCAATATCGTTGTACACCGCCTCCGATTGGGACGTAGTGTTACCGTCTGCATCACCGGTATCCCAGTCCCACAAAGCGAGACTCTGCCCGCGCCCAGCTGCGATCGACTGGACGTTGCCGTTGTAACTCCCAAACGGCGGCCGCATAAAAGCAGGCCTGATACCGATAATGCGTGAGAACGCCTCCTCCATGCGGTACATGGCGTCCTGGATCTGCGCTGTCGAGAGCTCGGTGAGGTCTGCATGCGACCAAGTGTGGCTTCCAATCATGTGGCCAGCGGCATACGCATATTTGATGTCCGCGATGCGGGCCGCGCTGTAAATGCAGTCAAAATTGTTGCCGTTATGAAAGAAGGTCGCTTTGGCGCCGGCGGCGGTGAATTGGTCGGAGATGTCGCGAAGATAGATCCAGGGTCCTGTATGTATCCGGTAAGGATGAAAGAACAGGCCGCGGATGAGTGGAATAAAGTACCATCGTCCTGGATGCATATAAGCACACTTCAAGGGACATAAGAGGAAGGACATACGAAGGTAAGGGCAAGGTCGTTCGCGTTGATGCAAGCTTCATAAACCTGCGGAGTTGCACGGGTCCCCTGCCAAAAAAAAAAAAAGTTTTACGTTAAAAGAAAGTTCGCCTTACAGTCTGGGAAACGCACCACGTTAGGATGACCCAATACAGCTGAAGCAGCCACAAGAGTAGAGAATATGAGCCCGGCCGACATGAAAACGAAGTGGGGAGGAGGGATGTCTCGGTGCGGGGAAGCACAAGCGACTCGGACCTACAGGGACGCTCGCGAGGCGCATTTAAACGAATTTGAAAATTACCTAACCCGTGATTCATTCTGGCAGGGATCTGGAGCCGGCCTGACGTGCCATCGTGCCTGGTGCTGGAATTTAAATGACGATTAACATCCTTGCCGTACGGAGTGTGCAGTTTCAATGCCGATTCGCGTTGAACATCGACGAACCATGGAGCGAGAGCGGTAAAAAGATCAAAATAGCGTACCTTCATCATACGTTATGCGGGCAGCCGGCAGGAAAGAGCTTCGTGGACGGAAAAGGTGAATTGGTGAGTGACCTATGGCGGATAGATGTAATTGTTTCAGTATTTCGGGCACTGTGGAGGATGTCTACCACTGGTCCCAAGGTCCGTAGAAAGGGGCTCATGAGACGGCTAGTGAAGCCCGGAAAAGGGAAATTTCGGAGTAGCCTATGTTTGACAGATGTAACTGTTTCAAGGGTTGCGCAAAGATACTTACCAGTAACTGAAGTTTCCTTTTGATGGCTCGAAATTACTGAGGGAGGGTTTTATTCACGATTGCACGAAGCAGGTTCAGGATTAATAAAAAAGGACTGGTCCTGGTGCGCGTTGGGGATGACGGGAAGTTTTTTTTTTGTGCCTCCAGTCGCGCTGTGATCCGAGCTGTCCGCCAATGTTGACATCTTTGGAGATGATGAATGCCGGAATGTAATTATAACCCGATGAGTACATTACTTACCAGGCACTTTCTCAGTGGAGTCGAGAAGGGCTTCATCGTTTCTCGATCCTGTTACAGTTATGAACGCTGCTTCTCGTTCCTCTATTCGTAAAAATGCGCCTCTGGCGATGAACGCTCTATGCACAATTGGCCTTTCGGCCGACGAAGAGAACCCACGGCACGCTAAATTAGAGTACCAAGTCAATAGAAAGACGAAGGAAGAATCCCACTAGTATATTTGACAGACACCAGACTGCGATTCTGGAACACGGAGGGATGATTCGGCCAGGATTTTGCATGATAGAAGCATGAACCGAGAGGTAGAATTCTAGTGGCTTGTGGACCACGGAAAAATCAGAACTTGGAGTGGGTCTGATGACTGACGCAGGTGCACCAGAATCCATGCCAGCGATTCACTAGAAGCCGGACCGCGCCAGCAGAGGCCAGCGGGCTGAACCAATGAATACATGGCCACGGCGAACATGGAAGTTGACTTTGACAGGGAATGAAAGCTTACACGACACAAACATCCTTGAATCGGATGAGCATTGAGTGGGAGGAAAGACTAATAATAACACGTGCGGCCGTTGACGTTCGAGTCACGAAAGGTCCAAGCATACATAAATAACGCGTTATATCTGTACACAGGGGCCCATTATTGGAAAGTGTATTACCAGTGGCATATCGGTGAAGAATGGAAAGTTTCAAGAGGAATAAACACAACCGAGGTAGACCGTTGACGGGAATGGACGCCGGGCGAATGATACTACAGTACGTATTGAATCTCGCGCAGAGCACTGGAGAAGGGGATCAGCGAAATGATCGCACTGGATCCGTTTTCACTGTGAACCAGAAATACTGGTCTATAGATAATGCGAATCTCCGGAGACAGGCCAAGGAGAATAATAATGTGAAAACTTGCTGTTGTATTGGGTCAGAAATTGGTCAAAGCTATCTGATTTGTAGCCCCGACACCCGTCTGAGTCAATCGGAGTTAGCTAGTCAGTCTACCACATCTGGTTCTCATTTAACCGAGACGCAGCCGATATTTCATGAGACCACTTCCAGCCATAAATGCTGAAGGCAGTAAAAGACGGAACACACGATTATCAAACGATGACTAGAACAGCACATGTAACCAAAAATCAAGAATCCCGGAAGAGAACGGTTGAGATGAACAAAGAGCGTGCTGCTGAAAGGCTGGCGAATGTAACCATGGAAAGAAGGAGCCGGAAATTTAACGAGTCTACGGAAACAAAATAACTGAGTAAGTGAGAGCCCTGGTAAGATAAGACACAGAGGACAAACCTAAATGGGAGTCTCAGACAATGGTCAATTCGCTGAGCAACGGAGCAATTTTAGCAAGGAGCGCAGAGTTGTTACTGCATCCGCAGGCGTTGACCGTGCCCACCAGGGCGAGAAGCGCAGCAACGAGGCCCTGGATGGCCGCAACGAGGGCGGTGACGGGGTCCACGCCGCAGAGGCAGCCAGCGTTGAGGACATTAATCCCGCTGAGCAGTTGCGCGATGAGAACGTTGAGAGTGACGGTGCCGAGAAGGCCGCCAAGAAGGTTACCAAGAATGCCGGCCAGGAGCGAGTTGACCAGGTCGGTGTTGCCTCCGAGGAGGCCAGCGAGAAGTCCACTCGTAGACCCTGTCAACAGCCCTCCGAGCAAGGCTGTCGGTTCTAGGCCAGCGAGGCCGCTGCCGGACCCGGTGCTGATGATCCCACCAAGAACGCCGCCGAGGACGTTCCGGCGGACAAGAGTATTAGTCTGCTGGGGCGCCAGCTTGTTGATAACGGCGTTCATATTTTTGATGGCCACAGCATTCTGGGCGTTGTTGGGGTTCTTCTGCTTCATATCCTTCAGGGCAGCTGTGGCGGCCTGAATTTGGGTGACGACGGCCTTGACGCCGTCTGTCACCTTCTGCGTTGTCTGTCCCGAATTAATCAGTGGAAATGCACATCGTACAACGACTAGCATCCATACCGCGGGGGATCGAGCGACGAGGCTCATATCAGCCTGCAAGATATCGTCAGTATGAGCAGCCCGTGACCATGAGCAAGACAAACGGGAGGGGCCTATGATAATACACGAATCAGCAACAACCATTGATATCAATGGCATGAAAATTTACGGAAGGGAAGGCCATAGCGCCGCGAACAACAAGGGTCGCAAATAAAATAACAGTCGAGAAAAGCATGTTAGATAATGTGACGGGATTCGAAAGGAAGCTTAGTTGGTAAGGCGTATGGTGGATTGAGAATTGGGCTGTCGGAGTTGAACGTAGCGCAGCCTGCCTTTATACTCGAGCTACCGTTCGACTCGGAGCATAATACTGGGCAGTAGAGTACGGCAGTCCGCTGGGCAAGGGGCATTCAGTAGCATATGCCTGTGTACAGACGTCGGATGTACTAGAAGAGGCAGACAAGGGTCAGGAACGAGTGCCACTACTGGTAAGAAAGCATGCGCCAGGTAAGATTACTTACGGTATACAGAGAGCATGGAATTCAACGACCGTTCCAGCCACTATTTTAGCAAAACTCGTGTCGGATGGCACACAAATTGCAAAGAGGCGGGTCTGTGACCTACGTTGTGGACTTCTCGAGTCAGGAACCTTTCACGAGATGCAAGAAAATTGCATCGAATTTAGGGCGCGAGGCTAGCGGGTGGCGCTTGTCCGGCGTGTACGCTCGCTGAAGGTTCAGGCCGATAGCTGCCTAAAGCCAATGTCTATTAGCCAGTTTGATAGCCTCGCCAAGACGTGGAGACGGAACGCACTCGCCAGCATGATGCCCCAAAGTGCGGTCGGAGGTATTGTCGGTGGCAGCTGCTGATAATACGGTCAGATGTCAGTTCTTCATAAATTAACAGGATGGCTGTGAAGAGTCAGGCCGGACCGCAAAAGAACCACACTCTCTGGGAAATCTATTGAATGCCAGCGGGAAGCGGCAAGTCTCGAGTTGTACATTGTATCAAATACGCTAGCCAGAGGGAACATCGATGACCTGCGTAAAAAGTTAGTTATAAATTGTACAAAACAGATAGATATTTCAAAACCAACACAAAACTTTATCGCTCCAACATCATAACAGCCGAAAGGTGTACTCCGGACCACCAGACAAAATGCGGAGCTTGCGAACCTCTGGCAATCGGCGCGACAGATCTTGAACAGGGAGTATGAGGTCCTCCCGAGAGACCGGCATGCAATCCTCCCTAGCCAAGTCGAGAACGAGCTCCGTGGGGACATTGGCGGTAATGTAACCCCCCTTTTTAAGAAGAGTGTCTATAACCGCCATTCCATTCGGACAGCGAAAACGCAAGACTTCGAGGTGCGGAAGTCGCACGGCGGCATCGTGCATAGGCAGTATCATGCCGACCTCAGGAAGTGTGATCGATAGAGATCGGAGGGCGGGACCTGCGGCGCGTACGCAGTCGTAAATGTGTAATGGGTCGCTGAGAACGAGGGAAAGATGTTCCAGCGGTGGAGGAGTGTCGATCCTCATGATGACGTAGGCGAGGAGGCGAGCGGCAACCGGCGGCCATTTGTGGTCCAGATGAATCTTCCGCAAATGCGCCATAGGAGGAAAATCTGTACGGAGTTCGGGGAGTGGTTTAAACCCCCGCCCGATAGGCCGGGCCGTCGCTGTGAAGCTGAACTCCTCCAGCAGCGGAAACGAGCAGACCATTTCGACGATGTGGGCGAACGGCGTGCATTTTTTGCCCGGGAGGGCCAGCTCCAGGCATGTTATGCGTCCAAAAATGGTGGGGAGAAGCTTCAGATAGCTCGCGTCGATGTAGGTGAGTCGAAGGGTTGCAAAGTGTGGAAAATGCACCAAAAGGTACAGCAGAGTGTCGCGCTTCCAGGGTTGGCCGATGATCTCCGTATCTCCGTGGCGGAAAGCTACTGCGCGCACAAAACGTGTAAATGTGGCCTTTTCGGGTATGTCCAGCAGCTCCGCGAGACCCTCAACGTTCTCTGCGTGCAGAAGAATACATGAGAAGAGCATCGGGCGTGTGAGTTTGAGCCACATTTTGCAGACGAGCCCATAGCGAGCAAAGATTGATGGCTTGTTTATGTTTTTTAGAATGCGTTCCTTCAGCTCGACAGGGAGACGCGAAAAGGACATGACTGTAGGAGACAAGATGCTGTTGTTGTTAATTTGGTTTCCGAATATTTTTCAGTGCCACAGCCAAACACATCACGCCTTTCTCTTCCCATCATGCCAACTGGCCCCTGGGTGCATCCCTGGATTGACATAACAAACAGGAAAAGCTCTTGAATTCTGAGCTCAGCGCAAGTCTCCGCTGGTAAGTTTCCGATTGCATTCTTTGTGGTACCTTTAGAAGCCCAGAAATTCTCAGCCCGAAATGGTCCGAACTTGGTCCGAACCGTCCGAAAAAACTGCAATGGTTTGGCAATGGTGAGCGGATGAATTCGAAAGCGAAAGATCGGATTTGCTTGGACCCTCGGTTCACGACTACAGTCCATATCCAATTGATCTTAGCGACTTTGGAGGATGTAACGGTGTCAACTGCTTGAAGTAATAACGCTCGATGCTTGATCTACACCCGTATTCTACACCAATTCGCTTTACACCTCGGCGCAGCTGAGCCTCCAGCCGAACGGTTTAAATCGGACAAGTGACCAGTCGACAATCGCTTCCGCGGTTTTTTTTCAAACTCAATCCCCGGTTCGAACGATTTGATGCTTTCACACCCTCTCAGTCGCTCCCTCTCGCTCTGGCGTATCTACCTCGCTCGAACCTCGTTTCGGTGCCGCCAGCTACAGTCTCTTTAAATATCCGCTGCTACCGCTCAAGCAGCTCACCATCCATATCATGCATTCGCAGAATACGTCTCTGGTCCTGGCGAAAGGCGTAGGACGCGGACCGCAGGTGCCTGGGTATCCTTTCCTTCGAGTCAGCACTACTAATGCCTCCCAAGCCCTTGCTCCCCGAACGCTCGGTAGCGCTCATCACCAGCGCAAAGGGCCTCTTCCCGCCCAACGGTATATCCGCCCCCGACTCGAACTATTTCACAGGGTGACTCGCCTGCGGCATGCGCGGGCACAGTGGTGTGTCCGTGTCCAGAAACACGACATACGTCCCGGTTAACGCGTCCAAGTACGAGACGTTTCTCGTGCGTACTATGTTCCCCGTCCGCTCGGTCAAGTGCGGTACATGTAACACTAACCTCGATCGTTTCTAGTGGTACGTGAACCGCGACGCGACACCGGTGTGCGACGAATACCGCTACCGTATGTACTGCAACCCCATCGCCGCACCACACCCGGATCCTGGCGCAGGACGACACCAAGCTGGTATGCTCTCAGCTCTGCACCTCTTTTAAAACGGATTTATTTTAGTAAAACTGCGTCTGGCAGGGGGCCCCGCTGAGCGCAATCAAAGTCGGGCCATCTGCCTCTGACGACGACGATGCACACCTCACCTACCCTACCGCTGGGTACTTTTCGAGGTGGAGTTCCACGTCTATCCGCCTTTCGGGGTCCCCGAGCCTGAGCGCTTCTATTACGTGAGAACTTTTCTGGGTCGTTGCGGTTCCATCGTACCCCGGCGCACCAGATCCCCGCCAGGCGGAGGCCGCGGATCAGACGTTTGTGACCGGTGAGGCGGACGATGTGGAGCAGGGAAGTATGTTCCACAAGATTGAACAACCCGACGTACGCACTATCCACTTCGAAAAAAAAATGCGACATCGTCAGTCCGACAGATAGATATGCATACGTACTTGAACCTATAACAATATGCTCTTTGAGCTTGATTTGCCGACGACTCATCCCATCTGCCTTCGCTTCACCGAGAAGAAAATCCGGAAAAGAGACAAAAAAATGGGTCAAATGACAAGCACTCCAAAAGATCTGCGATGAGAGCCACACACACGCAATTCATGTATAGGTCGACGATGGTATTCTCCCTAGGTTGACCCCGAACAAAGGGGGTGGCGGTGCCCGGCTCGGGATGCTACGGGCCGAGCGTAAAACGTTAAACCTTTCTGATTTCTATTTCAGCACATCACGATTGGAAAACGATATATTGATCAACGGCCAATGAATGAGATGTAGTAAGAAGTTGATGGGAAACTCGAAGGCAAGAGCCGAATCAACAGTGCAAACTGTCGGGGTTGAAGTTTTCGACCCTACTGTACTATTTCAACCAAGTGTTCGTGGGGTGTGACCTGTGACCTCAAGTGTTCAAAATCCAACCTTTTCGGGTGATATTCCGGCGTAGCCGGAGCGAAGAATTCCCTTTTCGAGACGGAAAAGCTCAAAAACCTCGATCCAGAACGGCCAAAACCTGTGACATTTTAAAAAGTGTTCAATTTGGGCCCAGTTGTGACCCGTGACTGAACACTTGGTTGAAATAGTACAGTAATCTACTGCCTCCTGCCAGGGGGGCTGTCTGCATCAATCACCGCCTTCCTTCCGCAAGGAATCATCACTTCGCTCAACCGCTGGTCATTTTTGGCATGTGTGTATGTATAAAATGAAATTTTAATTCGCGCTTGGGTAATCCATGTACATGCAAGCTTGCCGGACTCAGCGAAACACAACTCCAGGAGGATAGACCGACCCGAACCTAACGAACATTAGCAAACCCGACGCAGTTTTCGTTAAATTCGGTTCTGGCTGGTCACCCAACTCCAGGGAATGTCGAGAAAAACGACTGAACCACAAAAAGACTCGCGTCAAGATAAATGAACATGGTCCAGACATGCGAGGCGAGAGCATCGATATCGGCTCCGGCGCATCGGTATGATCGAGTCGATCAATCCCGACACATTGACATTGCCAGTTGCTAGACTTCCTAGCGTCAGGTTACAAAATATATAAATACTGCCCGCTGTCGTGCCATTCCCTACGCCTTTTCGCTGCTACGTCGTCTCGTCTTGCAGATGCAACTCCTCCATTATCCTGTTGTGGTTCCAATTCTTCTGGCATTCCATCTGTTCGTCGGTGCAAAACAAATCGTTCGCACCCTCGATCCAACTCTACCTCTATCCCCGCAAAAAATCATCCAGTCACTCCACAGCCTCACGGTCCGGGGAAACGAAACTACGCACCTACTCGAAGCACTACTTATAATGCCCGCAAACGCGCCGAAGGCGGGTCTTTCGGTTCTGGTCCAGGTGTGTCCTCTTTCTCGGGATCCTGGTTGTAATTTGAGAAATGGTTGTATTTTAAGCAGAGCAAAGCCCATCTCAATAACACTACCCTCGCGTATCTTGCGTTCTCCGCGCGCTTCGTGCGTCACCAATTCAACCATCCTTACAGAATAGAACTTAACGTAAACCTGAATTCCAATAACCTTCTCCAGGGAAACAACCCCGGTCCAGCGGTACTTGACGAACCCATCACGAAGGTACTTCTGCTGGCGGCGGATCTCGTACGTTCAGGACGAAATTTCTGTCACCCTCAATAATGTTGTCACGGTAATGCAAAGCATAGCAAGACCTTTTCTGCCATGGGCATCGCTGTACGTCCCGCCAACTCGCGTTCTTTTTATTTGGTGGGTACGTATTCACTTTCCCCATGATCAGCTCGCACGCAGTCTACCGATTTACAACGAACATGGAATCTACGTCACCGGCTGTGAGGACGGGGTGAAAATCGGGTTGCACGCGATTGTAGGTCATTTCTCAGTTAAAAACAAACGCATGTCCAAATTAACTTTCCACACATGCTGAACGCTCGTCTCGGCAGACTCTTTTCGCCCAACTCGCGCTCAAATTCCCGCGGGCTGCCATAGCGCTCATTCTCGACGGCCTGGAGACCAACCTACGCGTACCTCTAGCGCAACTGTCTGCTCTTGGGTGCTTCCTCCCGATTCTCGGTCCCCTGCGCTGAAGCAACAAACATATAATATAGTTCGAGTTATCCAACCTTTCAACTGCTAATGGCCTTTCGACTTACAGGACAAGGACGTCGGTTGAAAGAAAGCTGACTCATTCTCTGAACCAATATTTACATTTCCAAATCAATGCGTTAAATTCCGTTGAAGTAAATGTCGTCTACATCCCAATGATAAATGTCACATTTCCTTTCGTTCCTGACCTGCTCATCCCATTCGTTGCTTGGTCGTACAATCTCTCATTTTTCCTTCTCGTGCTCCTGCTGCGATTCCACATCAACCTCCTCCGCGGCATGTACTTCGTCCTCCGGTGCCTCCAACGGCAGGATCAGGTTCAAGACCGACGCGACGATCCCCGCCGATAAAACTATTAATTGAATCAGCCATCCATCTCCTAAAATCCATCCATACCATGAAGCCACTTACATGGCGTGCTCAGCACAATCGTAATCGAATCAAACAACCCCTTGAGCGCCTTATTCGGGTTCTCCACCCCGTCGAACAGATGCGTGAATATCCCCGGCACGAGCAGGTCGCCGACGCCGAACGCCAGGGCACCCGCGAGGACAAACCGCTCCCGACGCCCGAAGCGCACGAGGGCGAGAACGCGGAGACCGGAGACAGCGACGGACGCGAAGAGGAAGGTCGTAACGCCGCCGAGGACGGGGTTCGGGATCGCAAGCAAGGCGCCGGCAATCTTGCCGAGGACGCCGAACAGGATGAGGAAGACGCAACACCAGCGTCCAGCGGCGCGCGAGGCGCAGCGGGTGATGGCAATGACGCCGTTGTTCTGCGGGGCGGCAGATGAAAATATGCTTTAGGCAAATAAATTTGGGACTGACCTGGGCGAAAATTGACAGCGGCGTGACCGTGAAGAGCGCGGAGAAGAACCCGCCGAGACCATCGCTCTATGAGTACATGACCACGTATCCATGACAAAGACTCTGAAGCAACTAACCAGCACACCGCCTTGGATTCGTGAGTCGAATTCTAGACCCTCAACCGCCTGTCGCGAAACCTCCGCTGACGCCGTGATGTCGCCTGGAATTCAACTTTAACACATAGACAAAGAGCAAAAAAGAATTTGTACTCACCCATCGCTTCCATCGCCAGCGATACTATAAATTTATCGCTCAGCAAGGACTCGTTGGAAATGAAATGGGCGCGAACGGACCATATACTGCAAGCATTGGTAGGATCGCGGGTGGATACACGCCAATCTTGAAGGTCTTTACCCTGTGCGCATAGAAAATCAAATCAAAATCCACATCCACATCCAAATGGAAGCACCGATAACGACACAAATAGAAGGAAAGAAAGCGCAGGACGTACCACAAGAAAGTAATCGCCGGTGCGCTATCCACGCTGCTGCGATCCATATATCCTGCAGCGCCGGCGACTATACAGCCAACGGCGAGGCCGACGATGATGCTGACGTTCTTGAGGAAGGGCGAACCGAAGAGCTCCGTGAGGAGGATGGACACGAAGGACAGGAAGCCGAGGCCGATGAACTCGGGAGAACCCCAGCTGTGTGTTTGGAATTAGCACGACATAAGAAACATAAAGCCAGCAAACACGCACGGAAGCGGCCTCGGCGCGAATATCGTCGGGCAGAGCTGGAATATGCCGCTCTCGGGCCGGGACGAGCAGTCGTTCGAGCCACCACCCCAGTTGGGAACACCAGAAGAGCCAATGAGCGAGGCGCCAATCATGAGGATAACAGTCCCTGGCGAGGGAAGTCAGTAAATGGGAATACGGGGAATTGAACTGGGCGTGGATAAACGGGAATATGCATGATGAATTATGGAGAAGGGAGATGCGCAGACAACGTGAAAAATGGAAATGAAAGAAGGTGGAAGCAGGCGGTAAGAGGACCTACCGGTTACCATAGGCGGGAAGATGCGCTGCAGGGCGCGCGACGGGACGAAGGACATGCCGATTTCGAGGAGCGAGCAGATGAGGGACGTTCCTGGGTTCCACGATTCATAAACCGAGAGAATTAAGATAACAAATATGCAATAAACACACCTAAGACCTTTCCATACGCGTCGGGACACGCACCGCGTGTGATTGTGCCATCGGCAGCAGTTATAGAGGGACACGTTCCGTCGACATACATTGCGTTAAAAATCTGAAAGCCATCTCAGTTTTGGCATTGGAATGCGTGCGAACCCGAGCCACTCACTGCATTCGCCGTGCTCAGAGTCGCAAAGCTCGTCCCCACAACACTGATCAGCCCTGTGCCAACATAGTATCCCCGGAACAGCTTAATCCTCGACATCTGCACCAGACTGAGGATCCCTACGACCGCATTGATTTCCTCCTCGAAAATTCTGCGGAAAGGACATACCGCATCCAATTAACGACGCCGAGATCATGTACGCGGAAGTCGCGCTATCGAGTGCAAGCGCAGATGCAAAAATGATGGGGGGCGTGATGAGCCCGGCGAGCATCGCCAGCGCATGCTGCAGCCCGCTTGTAATTGCCAGCGCCAGGGGTAAATCCGCATCCAGGGCGTAGAACGGCGGCTGCGTCGACTGTTTATGGTTCCCAAACGGCAGCGTCGGCATGCAGAGCCTGTTGCTCCGTTCATTAGAACTGACTTCCCCGCTGGGCGCTGAGCGAGCGGCGACTCACCATGCATAGTCGTAGTCCCCGAGCCATCCGTGTCGTGTCGTGACTTTCGTCTTGAGGCGTGATATCCGTCCAGGTGCGGGGGCGTGCGGCGAGGGTGAGCTGGTCCCGTCGGGCTGCTCGTTTTTCACGCTGGAGGACGGCGACATGGTGGTTCCGATCTTAGCTGGGCTGCGCCTACCAAGTGCACATGGACACGGCGAACCGCATATCACGCATCCCGAAAAGGTCCTTTTAGCCTGAGAATCTGCACGATTGATAAGCGTTGCGATAAGCCACGCGATCACGTGTCCATGTTGAAACACGTCGCGTGTATTCGAAAGTACGTGACGATCGTATTCGTAGCGAAAGAGTGCGACGCTGCTCTTTTCAGAGATCTCAAGAAGCGACAGGCTCAGTTTCACCCCGGTTCTGAGCTGCAAGGATACCTCTAAACTGGAGAAGTAGAACTAAATGTGTGAGGAACGCAGCAACGTGCAATCCATTTGGAAGAGCGAGAGGAGGAGCAGATGCTTATTGGAATGTGTGGGCAATTTGTAGCAGAGGAGCATCAATAGCGATACATAGGTCCCAGGAGGGTAGTGATGCCTATTAATAAACATGTCCATTTCTACTCCAGCGACAGAAATAACACGGTGATGAGTAGAGCGCGGACGATTAGTTTTTCCCGCGCCCGTGTCAAAATTATGGCAGGGGACCAACAATGGGCGCGCCTCGGGCCCTCGCCTGCCGCGCTTTTCGCTAACGTAACCGGTGTAAACACTCACCAAATCTGCACCAAAATCCAGCTCAGCAGCAGTAGTTTGCTCGCATGAGCCCTAAATAAGGGGATTACAACTGTTGAGTGCGCTTTGAACACATACAAGAGCAGTTGACCAAGAAGTGAACCAGGGCATGCTGAGCTCGTTCCCGGCAGTGTGCGCCAGCATGCTGTCCACGGCAGTTTGAACTTGATAAGAATTTTATGCGGGCAGGTTTTGGCCTCTTAGCTGCCTAATTTGCCCGGGACGTCAAGCTATTCACTGTATGCGCAAGCACCAAGATCAACGAATTATGCAAGTGCACAACCGGCTATCATTATCAAGGTTGAATTCTTCACCCGCGAAGCCCGTCTGCGGTATTCCCCACCTCCGAGCTCCGTCGATGGTACGCGACAATGATTTGAGTCATTCTTATGCACGATCCTGTTAGTACCGACTGTATGTTATATTTCCGTGCGTCTACGTAGTAGGAATGGAACGACAGTGGCAAAGTGATAAACCACAAAACGATATCAGATGTAACCCTTTGGTGGGATGAGTCTCGAGGATATCCTTTACTTTTGGGAGTACTTACTGAGCGCTGCTCTGTGTCATACACGTTCATGTAAACAGTGATCCACGATATATCCAGTGGCAGAGACCTCCGCTAAAACACCCTCGACTTCGGGGCTGAATTTCTGCCCATGGATTTCGAGATGGAGGCAGGGAAACAAAGATTGCGAGCCCCAGGATGCTCCCGCAACGAATCTGCCAGCTCAGAGACAATTGTTCCACCAACACCGTCAGAGAGCTCCCCTAGTGTCAACTTTGTGAGGTGCGGAAGGCACAATACCGAGGGTGGTGGCTCGGGCGTGTAGGTAAAGAGCTTGGAGACAGCATCTGGGTTCCTCGAATTTTTGTATAAAAGGAAGGAATTTTTCAAGACAAGAGTCTGGAGGTTGGGCAGAACCAGGAGAAATCGTAGGATGTCCTCTGTAATCATAAAAGCAAACTCTCAACGGAGGTGTTGGAGGTTGAATTCCGACCGTGCCTGCAAATTCAATAGCTCCAGGATGGGCAGGACGAAAGAATAGAAGCCCAGACTCTGCAGCTTCGGAGATGATAGAGAGTCGAGAAATCCGATAGACACGTCTTCGCTCGGTCCGCCCAACTCCAACGAACGCAGATTGCTCAAGGTACACGGAGATAGCTGGGATTGGTCGACGTGTGATTCGTCGAGACATCCACAGTCGAACACCTCCAATTTCATGCATTGCCTCAGCATCTTGTGATCATGCTGACCAATCTACCGAATTCACCCGCTAAACACCCGCTCTCCTCCGCCAATAACCGGGCAAAAAATATGTTGCAGTCATGCTGAACTCAATATAGATCCAACGATTGAAATTCCACGATTCAACCACACGGTCTATCCTACCAGGCGGCCCCCAATTAAATTCCCAACGCTTCCTGCAATAATGTCACCTGCGCATCCCCCATCTCCTTTAGTGCAGCAACGTCGATACTGCTATCCCCGACTCCGGGCGGAACCTGAGTTCCGAAGACAATGTCTTTAAACATTGTTGTCAGTCAATATCCAAATCGAACCCCCAAAAAACAAACGCACATGCAACATCGGGCTCAGTATGCCCACTGCCGCCGTCGATTGGGACGTCAGGGAAGCACGTCTGACCCATCAGCATCGAAGCCTCGCCGATGACCTGCGGGTCGTCACCGCTACGAAAAGAAACGAAAGTAAGAATACGACCAGTTAGTGAATGGCAACTATCGGATTCGAGGACTTAGAATGGAGGTGCTTACCACTGGTCTCCATAAATCCCATAAAACATCTTCCCGCCGCAGATAACTGCTCCAAGTGCGTTGGGTTGCAGGATGTCCGTGTGACTCTCCGTGAAGTTGAGAGGAAGGACGAAGTACGGGACGCTCGTTGCGTCGAGCGTCCCGAAGGAGGTCTTTGGTTGGCCATCGGTGTTGCCCTGGAGGTAAACTGAAAACAAGCCCCATTAGAAATTTGGAGCGATACGTACCGCACAGTTCATCTAGACAAACGCGTGTTGGTTAGCATACTCTGTTTCTTTTTGTCCAAACACGGAGGGAGGAAAAGACGAGTACGCACCTCCGGCCCATCGCAATCTGTGTCCATATCCGCAATGAAATGGAACACAACGACGCCTTCACCGGCTGGGGTTCCGGTGTTATTTGTCTTGGCCCTGGATTGGAAGTTGGATTCCGGATCACCAGTCGAATTTGTATCTCCATAGTCGGTTAGACCCACAGAGCTGGAGTTTCCAGGCGCGCCGGAACCACTCCCAAGCGCAAGCCAATCTCCATATATTTGAGCAATATGCGCGCCTTCGTCGGATGTCGTGGGGAATGTGCCATTCTCGAGCGGCATGCTCGTCGCAGCTTGCACCGCCGCATAGAGTGCGGCGACATTCAACGAGGCGTCCGCGGCGAATGGCACTGATGATGAGTTTGATGTTGACGGGCCGGATGACGAGCTGGGAGTGGGAGGATCCGCGGCCCCGGCTCGGGTGGATGTGGGTCCAGTGTTGGACTTGGAAGCTGAGAGTGGGAACGAGCCTGCAGCACTGATCGAATCATCCATGCGCAAGGGGGCAGCGCCGACGCTGGACAGAGCACCGACGACCAGCAGCGCCGTGAGAGAATAGGATGCAGATACGGGTCTCATAATTGTCGTTAAGCAGACGGTGCGCGTCGGAAGTCGTGTAACGTCGAGGGATGAGCTGTGATCGTAAACGACGGTCAACGTCGAAGGCGGATTCAAAATCTAGCGACGGTCAACGTCGGGGACGGGAGGGAAGACCTGCTTGCAGCACCAGCAATCTGGCCCAAGCTTAAATAGGTCGGGGGATTGAGTTTTAACTCTTAGCATTAGCCATTGGCGTTAGCTGCGCGATTCGGCGGGAGTCCCCCGGGCCGCGGAGAAGTTGTCTGGTGACGAGGTCCGGTGGATGGCATGGTAGGGAATCGAGACGGCGTAGGGCGGGGATCGAATGTGTGCTCTGTAAACGGGAAATTGAATTCGTGTCGTTTGATGAAACCTTTCCTCCCACCTAGAATACCCCAGGTTCGGGGTTATGTGGGTCTTGCAGGGAACGCAGTACGCCACAACAGAACGATACAACAGAACGAAGTAACGTGGTGTATAAAAACTCCGCCGACTTGGTAATGAGACTGGCATGGGGAGGATCAGCGTCGCAACAAACTCCGGAACTACATGGTGTGGCGAGATATCGATTCACCGAACAGTCAAGAAATTGAACGGCTGAATGTTGGTTGCCAATGATCTACGTGAAGGGGTTCATCAATGTCCGGAGGTGCTGCAACATACCCTCATAACCATCAGGTTCCGACGAGTTCGGTCAATAGTTCGGCGATGAATTGACGCGGAAAACAACATGAATGCCGGATGCCGGGACGATATATCTGGCTCAGAAAAACAGTTCGTCCAGTTTGGAATTGACGGAATTCTTGCAATGAAAGGGTGGTAGCCTAGTAGGGGCGAGAGCGGGGCCTGGCGAGAATATCTAGAAGATTTCAGCTCCTCCTCGGTGTGCCAGAACTAGTGTCAGATCCTACTATCCTTCTCTCTAGACTGCTAGAAGGTATTCCTGGCAGTTTCACGGCCGTGAGGCACCCGAATGAGGAGAGCCAACTGTAAAAAAAAAAAAAAAAAGCAATGTCGCCTCGGCGAGGAATCGAAGAATCAAGACGCTTGTACATGTCCCCGAACTTCGAAGTCGACGCTAGGCTGCAAGCTCATTTGGAGGATTTCCATCAGTGTAGGACAGATAAGGCGATCAAGGGGGCATGGAGAAAACAGGATTGAGCGACCTGAAAGTTGACGGTGAGTGTCGGAGACAAGACGGATTTGATGGTATCACGCTCAAGTGTTGCCATCGGATCGGCATGATGGCTCCCATCAGACTTTTAACATTTCCCTTGTGACCTTGTACAAGGCCAAACAAGGTCGAACAAGGTCGAACAAAGCCACAAAGCCACAAACCCCCAAAGCTATGTTTTAAATCCACAAGGTCGAAAGTTCGACCCCGGCGCGCGCAAAAGCTATTTATTTTTTTCAGATAATTTTGGTACTCATTGGTCGGTAGAGTGAAGGAGTATATTCCCTGCACATTTGAAGGAATTGTCTTGCCGTATTTTGTAAGTTGTGGGAGGATACTTTTTGGCCACAAGCTCACAAGGCCAAACAAGGCACAAGGAAATTGTTAAAAGGCTGATGCCCCGAACTGGATGTCAATGCTTAACAAGGCATACCTGCGCTACGCTCCGGAAAAGGGATGGAGAAAGAAATAAATCCAGTGAAGGTGGAAAAGATATATAGTGTGGGTGTGTTTGAGCGAAAAAATAGATGAATCAGTAAAAGAACTGGTAATGTGCAACTCCTCATTGACAGAGAAAAGTAGTTCCACGCAAGGCGGAAAACCGGGGCCGGTCGTTATGCAAAGATCTAGGCAAGGGTTTGATTTTTAATGGCACGGGTCACACAAAAAAAATCACTTAGGCCCAGGAAGGAGACCCACAGCGATGTGAATGACCCTGACAGCGCCGAGGAAGATAAGCGCAATCGAGAAGCAGGGTTGCCGAACAAAGCAAATCAGGCTTGCAAGTTGTGATGTGTCCACGATGCAGAGAGTTTTGCTTTTGTTTTGACATTTGGATTGTTTGAAGCGATCGAGGTTGCGCTGTGACTGAATGGGAAGATGCACGAGAATCCAAAAGGCAGGAGAGACTGGACAGGGAGGGATCAAATGAGAACAGCTGAATTGATACTCATTCGCAGCCTGCTTTTATTCACGACGGAAGCGCCATGTCCCGCAGTTTAACAGCTTCCGTCTACTGCGCTCTGCTGCGGCACAGTTGAACAGCGCAGCATGAGGACCACCCGTCTGTCCAAGCCATCCAAAAATGGACAAATTAGCTGTCTACGTTCGCAGCTTTTTTAGCGTCGCGCAGTGTTGAAAGCAGCAAAAAAGAGAACGTTGGCGATACGTGTGCGATACGTGTACGTCGTATGGGGTTAATTTCCTCGAGCGGGGTCAGTTGACACAGTATGGAGAGGAAGAGAAGAGAGAGAAGCAAATGGGGATGCAATAGCTGTTCATGTTCACAGCTTCAAGCAAATCGGCGTCAACAAACGAGCCAGTAAAGATTAAAAGAACGAATAATGTTGGACAAGGCATGCCTGCGCTTCGCTCCGGCATTGGGAAATAGTTGGAAAACTGGGCAAACAATATGATATTCGGACAGAACTAATATGGGCTACGGTTGGCAAGGAAAATCATGCGAGGTCTTCGCAGCTAGAATGGGTGGGACTCGTCAAGATGAAGGCCAGGCAGAAAGCCGAAATGAGCTCTGGAACAGCTTCGTGATCGACCCGTGAGTTTTGTGAACGAAACGACCAGAGATGTCGATTGCATATAACCATGGCACAAACAGGAGGAATTGACAACCAGGAGCAAAGATATGAGAGCGAGCAGCTTGCAGACAGCCTTGATTATTGATCGTATGCCAGCAGTTTGAGCTTCCCGGTCGTTTATATTCGTGGCGGGATTGCGCGTGTCCATACGTGGTCATACGTGGCCGCAGTTCGGGCGCGATTCTGGCTGCGCCGCAGTGAGAACATGGGTGATGCTTTAGGGAAATTGAACAGCTTTCAGTTGCGGTTGAAATTGCGATGCTTTTCCGCCGCGACTACGGGCGCCGTCACTGGGTCAGATGATTGGTGCTGTAGATTGATTTGGGTTTCTGACTGGATTGCCGGAACCCACCCCCAACAATGAAGAAACCGAAGATGTTAAAGGCAGATATTACACGAGTGAGGAAAGGGATGGATGGGGCGTCAGAGCCGTCGTGTGCAGCAGGACTGAGTTATACACGTACACCACGTACATACGCACAGTAAATGGGCGGCATATCCTCCGAAATTAACAGCTTTCACACCATTAAGGGAAAGACACGTAGCAAGCACTTTCGCCAGTACAGAAGGAAGGGGATAGTATTTGATGGAGTGGCAGCGGCTGCACGGCAAGGAACAGCTTTTGCAGAGCCGCGACGGGTACTGGATTGAAAGAGGAGGGAGATTGGAATGGAGGTAGATCCGGAAGCACAGCTGTCCAAATAAGCTTCAACAAACGAGCCAGTAAAGATTAAGAGAACAGATAATTTTGTGCAAGTACGCATTGAACTGAAACCCAAGTGTGCGGGTTTCTTGGTGGATTATTTGAATCACACATCCCCATAAAACTGCTACTCAAAGTACTGAACATCAGGAAAAAAGAACATGGCTCAGGCTATCCAGCAGTCAGTAGCTCCGATAGCTGTGGTAGTCGGCTAGACAAGTCCCCAAATACCAAGCACCTGGTAGCAGTCCACCAAATCTTGGTAGCTCCTGGTAGCTGTCCACCAAAGCTCAGTAGCGGTCTGGTAGCAATCCTTACACGCAAAATGAACCCTTCTTTGTATTCTCGAACCCTTTTGCGTATTCTTATCACAATTAATTGCCTTGGTTCAAGGGACATTTGCGGCCGACAATGTTGGGAAGGGAATATTGAACTGATTATTAATTAATTATAAAGCTACCGACTCTGAGGATCGAACACAAGACGTCGCGCGAACGGAGAAAATTAAAGACACACCGAGAATAGCAAAATTTCGGTTGACCCGATGTTAGTTTCAAATAGTAACCCAAAACGTTGAAAATCAGTCGTGCCAATATCAGTGCCTGAAGTTGTAGAATAGGTACAGCTGAAATGGAATCTACAATGTAAAATTTCGCCACACACATCGCTGCCGCCGAAACAGAAGCCGATTTTTCTGATCTCCGGTCCCGATATAAGTAGCACCCGAAACTGAAGACATTGGCTTCCCTTTTGGCATCACTGAAATGACTGGTTTAGGTTCTGATTTTCAGTGAACCGAAATGAAAACCGAAAGCAATAGTTTGGGCTGTGCCGAAATGTATTTTTTGCTGCCAGGCAATTAATTTTGGCACAACTGAAAGTAATGATTTCGGTGCTGGTTCTGTCGAGCCAAAACTCGTGCCGAAACTAACCATTTTGTTGATACTGAAAGGAAAGTTGATCTATGGACTTTTTGGGTCCCGTATTGATGTGTCTGGGATAAGAAAATTTGGGTTCCGGTTTGGCGGCATCGATATACATCACGAAATCATCTATTTCGGCTTTACTTTTAGTTCAACGGATTCTAACACTTTTGGCCCTGATATCGGCACGACTGATGTGCAAAATTTCGGATCACTTTTCGAAACTAACATCGGGTCAACCGAAATTTCGCTATACTCAGTGTGAGAGGATACAATACTGATGCCAAAGGGCCAGTGGAATGCAAACCATTTTACACTATACACTGATATTTTTTAAAAAGGGTGTAAACTCTCAACCAGCAAGCGACTTTGGAGTTCAGCACTGTCTCAAAGTAATCAAATTGCAAAGGGTGAAGTACCAAATAGTTTCATTGGCACATGCTATACTCCAATAGGGTGTTTCAAATATCCCAACTTCAGTTCCAACTTGGTGTCCACCCTAACTTTGCTCCCAACTTCACAAGAAGTTGGAACATGAAATAGGCCAGAGAAATTAGTTGGATATCAAACCATGATCTGGAACTTTGTGTCCGACTGCATGTTCCAACTTCCTCTGTCTGATTTGGAAGGCTTCTTGTGCTTCCTAGTGAGAAATTAGGAAAAATTACACTCGATGTTGGGAGTCAAATTTTCATATTTGAAACACCCTTATGTACTCACCCGTGAATAATTATTCATTAGTCTTCAACACAAATTGCAACCAATTTTTTTCCTCCACCCTGATATTGACAGCTACTGAGCTATGGGTCATACACTACCATCTTCTATGGACACCCAGCCCAGACGCTACTGATGCTACTGGCGCTACTGATCCATAACTGAAATGCTACTGGAGCTACTAAGCTCTGACTAAAGTGCTACTGGGCGCTACCAAGAGCTACTTGCAATCACACCAAATGCTACTGGTGCTACTGGCACTACCACTGCTATCAAGTTTTGGCTTGAAGCTGGGTAGCAAATTGTTGTTTCCTGATGAACATTCAAATCTGCTGCCAACACGCTGTTTCAAATTTCAACCATTCCTCGTTTCTCTCAATCATCGTTGAAAGGGTGCAATTATCTCAAATTTTTGGAATCTGGAAGCAAATCCGTATTATCCTGAAGTTATGTCGTTTTCTTGAACAGGTGTTCCGTCTCACTCGAAGTCGTGTGAGATCGAGAGATAAGACGCCAAAGGAATGAATGCATTTTTCTACAACCAGAACCCAAATGAATGTGATGCACAAGTAAGGCCCCGCTCGCGGGAATCCCACCGCCCGGGTTGTCGTTGAGTTGATATACTGACTAGTCATCAGCGCCATGGTTCCCGCCACGCCTGACACTGTTATCCCTGACCTCGATACTAGAATCTGCGCCATGATGTGCACCGCCGTCGCTGCCGCTCTTGCATTCAATGACGGGGGATGTGTCTGCGCCGTGGTGGAGGCCGTCGTCACCGAGCTCGATAGTGTCTTAGCGGCATGGTGGGCACCATCATCACCGACCTCAACGGCATTGCGCCGTGGTGGTGAATACCGTCGTCATTGCTGCCCTTGTGTGCCAGGATAGTGTCGTCCGGGCCGTGGTGGGCGCCGTCATCGTCGACCTCGATAGCGACATGCTCACGCTGGGAGCCATCGTTGGTACCCGCAGCATGGGACCTGCCCTTACGCGCAACGATGGTGTCGTCGGTGCTATGGTGGACACCATCGTCGCCATGGTGGGTGCCGTCGTCCGTGCCCGCGACATGAGACGCGCCCTTGCGCGCCACGCTCATACCCGGGCCATGGTGGACGCTGTCGTGCCCGCCCTTGCGGGAAACGATGGCGGCGACGGGCGAACGTGGAAACGGCGAAAGAAGAGACGAAAATGCGGGAGAGGGTAGAGAGAGTGGAAGGGCGCATGGCGGTTGGGGAAGCGTATAGATGCGGCAGGAAGAAAGGAAGGTCGCAAGTGCAAGCAATGATGAGAGCAGGAACAAGTCCTGAGACGATGCACACAATGCGACTTTTATACATGGAAAGATCGCCGGTGAGCAAAGAAATGCCGCCCAGACGTTCCTGAAGACTCATTGTTCTTGAGGAGAATCTTGAGTGAGGAGAACCACTGGGTTTTCGTTCCTGTTGCGGATGTGAAAAAAGAAAGCCCACTTGTAAATTACTAATTACAGAAAATACTTGGGCGGTACGGACTGCCGCGTGTCTCCCGACCCTTCCTTATAGTTTTTCACGCCCCGCTCTGGTACAGAAAAACTGGCAGGCTAGAAAAGGTAAAGTTTATCATTCATTGCTCTATGCCGATTCACCCACTGTTTGCATTTTCTTTCCATCGCAGACCGATCGCGGAATTGCCGCAGAACGCGATCGTAAAGCCTGCCCAGCACTCCGATTACTGTTCAGCCACTCAGGAACGTATCTACTTCGGGTACTCACTTTCATGTACCATCTTTGGGTCGGTGGTGCGACACACTTCATGTCCGGGGAGAAGCGAGATTTCTTTGGATTCCGTGCCGTCACCTTACTATACTGTCTCGACCAAGTGTTCACATCACGCGTCACGTAGAGCTGTGAACTGAACACTTTAGGGCACTCGTCAAGGCACTCGTACCCGTCACGGACACAATCATATGAATTGTGTTGAAAAACCCATTTTTTTGGCCCAGCTCACCTTTTACGGTAATCTTTCGGTGAGTGAACATTTGGTTTTGTGAACACTTTGCATCACGCGTCACGCCCTGTGAACAGTTGGTCGAGACAGTACAGTTATCATCATTTCGAAATTTCTGTTGAATTTGATGAGAGCTGCCGCGACTTGGGTTCGCGCCTGTGACGACAGGAATCTAGAATCCATGATGTCTTGACTCTTGACTAGTATATCGGTTAGTACACGCGCTTGTCAAACTTGAAGCTGCGCGCGAAAGCTGGGTTGGACTCCCAGGTCGAGAGTCTTTTTACGATTTTCCGTCGATGTTTTGCGTGCAATTGACCTTCTGGCTAAAGTCCATGTGAGCGGAGCGTCATCACACCGGAAGTTAAGAAAAATCGGAGGATCTGAGAACGTTCCGAAATTCTTTGGCTTCGGAACCAAAATATACGCACCTGAAAAAGTTCCTGAAGCGGGAGAGATAGAGAAGGATAACATCGTCGCTGAAATCCCGAGCCTCAGATGCACTATCAGGCATGCTGAATCGGTGAGATCCGGGATCATTTTCAGAGCCACCTTAAAACAATAGTTTCCGAAGCAGATTTGGTGGAATTTAAATCGCAGCTGAAAGTATGAATTTCGAAAGAAAGTAGCTGAAATTTACGGGTTCAGACGTCATTTCGGGAGGTGGACCGAAACAATAAGCTTCGAACCACACTTTCAGCGGAGTTGAAGCTTATTGTTTTGGCCACCTGGCCGAAGCTGCGTCCAGAAGCACGAGGTTCAGCACCATGCCCTGAAACCTCTAGTTTCAGTAACGATTAAGGATACACTGAGTCCCCTGCTGATGCTGAGGATTTCATCTCGCCCTGAACTTGGTGCTGACCAGGCTAATTTCGGCAGTTCTGGATGCTCACTTGATTGTCTAAGATTCAGCTGCACCTTCTGTCATGTCATTTTTTGGCACTTCAGGTACATTTTCAACCACACTGGTTTGACTGCTAAGATTGGAGAATTTAGGAACGTTCCCAGCTGTGCGGATTTTTCTTAATTTCCGGTGTGCATAGTCAAGAACCCGATTAATACTGCACTGTAGCGCTCATTTACTATGCCGTGCGCGTCGGGAGTGTCGCGCGGCGTGGAACAGAACGACTGAGGTTGAGATGCATCGGGAAGGAGGCAGGGAATGGATTCTGCGACGGGTAATCCATAGGCAGGGAGCACATGCGCTCGATGGCGAGTTCGCATGTGTTGCCTAACATCCAGAGTTAGCTGCCCAATTCGGGAAAGGACATTTTGGAGATGACTCCTAACCTGCAGATTGAAATGGCTGGGCAGAATCGTGTCTCCGAAGCCGTTCATACAGGATCGTATCAGATGACTGGATTTCAGGGGGAATATAAACTGAGTTGGAGGCGAAACCAGAGGTTCCATGGTGTCGGCGTCGTAAGTTCGAACGTTCAACATGCACTTGAATACCGGAAATATTTACCTCCGAGAACTTCGAGAATCCCCATTCACGCCTCCTCGTTTGCGGAAGCAGGAAAAGGGTCCGGGATGAGGCGGGACGTCGACAGTATATTACTGGACAGTGCTGACATGATCCATTGAAGTTTCCTGAGGGAAAGTTGAGCACTTTGAGCCTTAGTCCATGTGCATGGAAAACGGCGAAGATTTTCTTATTTTCAATCTGTATCAGAATGGATTCGATTTACCTATCATTTACTGTCTCTGCTGCTCAGGTCTCCGCTCTCGATAGAATTCCGATCATTCGCTGCGAAGCGCACCATCAGAGACATAGGTTTGTGTTGGAATATCGAGAACGCGCTCGCGCGCACGGGATCCGGCCGGTCCGCGGACCGAGTTTCAACCATGCCCTGTGTGCGTCTTGCGTGTATTGCCCTGTGCAGGGCCATTTTCTTTTGTATTTATGTACTATGCCGTCGAATTGATTCCCTCCCGCGTTTGCGAGGGTCTTCTGCTACACCCGAGTGACGGCGAGCACCGTTATTTTAACAGTTTGCGTCGGAGTAGAGAAGAAATTCTCAATGAGTACCCCGCCAACAACGGTTCGTCGACGCCATACCATGATATCGGAAGTGGTGACCACGGTGAAGGGCAATGCTCAATGTGGAACGCGCGAGGAGAAGAGGTTCTATCAGGCGAGTGGTGTGTACAGGCGCGCCGAAAAACGTGTCGATGGTGGACGCGAAAAGAGCAGATGGACGCGGAAGCTGGAAGTTCGTCGCTAGGTTCAAGTCGGGATTCAAACCGAGAAGGGCCGGACATGTGATCGCCTGACGCGTCGAGATCAGATAAAGAGAACCAAATAACGCGTCCTTTGTACTTGCGGAATTCACCTGAGAAGATGAGAAATGTCCAGGATCAATGAGCGTTACAGGCCTCGCCACTAAGTTAATTGCGCGTTCAACGATCGTACAAACAAAAAATCTTCTGGTGTTCCAACCAAACCAACCGAGACATACTTAAAATCCAACTCCACCCGAAGAAGAAAACGAAACAAAGCCTTTATGCCACCGTGTGCCACCGTCAAGCGACATTTGTAACCGCCACAAATCATCATTGTCACCAATCCACCAAAATCCACCAAAGCGTACTGACAATGGAACGAATCACCTTGCCGGCATCAAAATACTCAAAGCGCATTGCGCTCAAAGCCACGCGCTTCAATCTTGCCACTCACCATTTCTCCCTTCCACTCGTTCTCGGATACTTACTCTGTCTCGCACTTTCACGCGCTCCGCCGTCCATATCTGATATTTGGAGACAGAGATGAACATACCACCAGCGGTGGTAGCAGCACCTCCACCTCTGCCTCCACCTCCAATCTCAACGCTGACGCCGACTACACAATCGATCCCGCCCACTCCAAATCCAGCAGAATACATCCGCGTCCCCGACCCCTGGGCAGGTTACGGCAACTTCAGAAACGCGTACGCATCCAGGAACGCCTACACCCGCCCCGCCTTCCAAAACGCGTGTGCCCGGGCGGGATGCACCCACGTCTTCCTGTATAGTGGTTCGAACTCCTTCGGCGCGCTCGCGGACGAGATAAGGGCGCATAGGGGGAAGTGTGTTGGTGTTGGTGGTGGTGGGAGAGGCGCTGGTGACAGGTGAGTTCATCTGTTCAATTCCGAGCGCTGTGCGCCGCGGATGAACGATGCGGAAAGGGATTGCTGATTCATTCGCGCAGTGGCACGCAGGGCGAGCAACAGCAGTCGAAGCCAAAACGAATTCGAAAGTCGAAGTCGACGCCCAGGCCGCAGGCGGTTTGGCACTCGGAGGCGCAGGATATTGCGCCGACCAAGGCGCTGCAGAAGAGCGATAAGACCAACAATTGCAACGATGAGAATAACAGCGATAAGAACGACCAGGACTTGCCCGATGTCAACACCAACTTGGAGCTCGGTGGCGACCACGGAGATCGCGACCTGCAGAACAACAAAGCGGACGAGCACAGCAGGACCAGCAAGTGGAAATTCAGCATCAGCAACTTGGTTCATTCGGAGCCTGTGGAGCGGCACGTTGCGGGCGATGCAGCTACGCGATCCCGGGCCGAGAGCGAGGAATTCGTGATGCAGGTCGAGCCCGACGATGCGACGATGCGCCCTCCGGAGGAGAGCCAGGATGCCGCGATGCCGGACCGGTCGGGAGAGGGTGAGCATGTGGTGTTTGCGCGTCGGGATGAGAGCGCCGATAGGGTGATGCGGGTCGAGCGGGAGAGAACTGGGTGCGTATGGCAATAATGCTTCAGATTGTGGTGGCATGTGACTAGGACTGACGCCAGTATTTGCGCTTTACAGATCGAGTGGGCTGGAGTTGCTGTGGCTCGCTGCCAGTGGGATGGACGAATTTGCCGACAGCTCGAGTAGCTCTAGAGGAGGGAGCGGCGGGCACGACGAAAACAAGGAGAACAACGCGGTCGAAAACAGGGAGACCGGCGTAAATGGGGAGCAGGGAGACGCCGGACGCTCCGTTATCGACTCGGAAAAAGTCAACACCCAGAGCTCCATGAATAGAGCGGAGTCGTTCGTGTCTACAACCGGTGCGCAGAGTTCCAAGGCGGCGGCGAGCAGGAAAGTTTCAAAGTTCGTGGCGACGAAGAAAACGCCCGCTGACGCGAATGAACCTTCAACAACGGTTGCCACCAGAAGTACACGCAGTGGTAAGCGAAAAGCGGTGGATTCGAATTCAACAGCCGAGCGAGACTCTGCCTCTGCCCCAGGCCCAGCCCCAGCCCCGAAACCCAAAAGGAAAAAACCAACAGTCCGCGACGGCACGAAAGCCCCGAAGCCCGCGATGCCCTACACGTACAAAGAGCGCCCGCCCAACGCGACCGAGCGCCGGGCGGCGGAGGAGATGGAGGAGGACCCCTGGGTGGCGTCGTTCACGCGCAAGACCGCCGTGTGCGTGGGGTGCGGACGGACGGTGGCGATTACGGGGTATTTGTGGGACGGGCACCTCAAGTCGGCGATTCTCGATGCGGAGGGGAGGCAGAAGGAGGGACAGGAGGGGAGGGAGCTGTTCTTGCCGAGTGCATGGCGGATTCATAGGGAGGCGTGTGAGGGCGTTGCGGCTGGGAGGGCGGAGGAGGTGAAGGCTGGGAAGGCGCAGGTGAGTAATTGTTCGACCAGCTTTTGTTTGCGATTGAGGGAGTGCATTTACTTACGAGTGTTTTTTATAGGAGGAGCCAAAGCACAACATGGGAAGATGTCGCTGTAACTGCGCTGAGAAAGGAGTTCCACGGAGCAAGAGGAATCATATGTAGTCAATTGTATTCTGCTTTGAAAAGATCGAGATGAGAAAGATGGGCATTGTGAAGCGCATTTTCTAGCAGTTTGGCGCTTTGGAGGGAAGGAGCGCGCGTAACTGTTTAAAGCCCGAGGTGTAGGTATTTCGAGGATCACCCAGAGCCACACGCGAGTCGGACCTGGAGAATTTGGGGAGAAATACACGATGAGCGAGAGAAGCAACTAAGCAGTGACCGGGAGGTGCGCAGCCGGTGGCATTCATGTAGCGACTCGGGCCACCGTGTTTTCCAAGTGTACGTGAATTCGCGCTGGTATGGAGGTGGAGCAGGGTAGGTACTTGTGCGAATTTGAAGACGTATAAGTGGTTCGGTAGTTTCGCGCCATTCAAGTTGCGGTATGTATCCTCGAGAGAAGAGTGGGAGGGAATGCAGAATGCAGAAGGAGGAGCGGACGGGAATGCATGACAGTGGAGTGAAGAGAGGGCGGTGGCGAGACGGAGCCTTCGAACGAGGGCGGGATGCGACCGAGCTGCCGGCGCCGAGAGAAGAATAAACAATAAACGAGGGGCAGGGCCAAGGGAGCGCAACCTCAAGGGCGAGGAAGGGGGGAAACAAGAAAGGGATAAGTAAAAGAAACTTGGGGCAGAGAGCCCATGGATATAAATCAACACGGAGCGCACAGTCTTCGCAACGAGTGCCACCGAGGCACTGAACGCAGGAAGTGCGGAGAGACACAGGCTGCAGTGCTCCGATGGGAGCATGGTTACGGCAGCGTTTCGCCAGCTCGGCCACGGAATTGCACCAGCCTGGGGAAACGGCACAGTGGCACAGTGGTGCAGAGTCGAAGGCGATCGACAGAGCTGTACGAAGGAGAGGGGGACGATGCGGCGGATGATATGAGCGGATGTTATCGCTATCAACGTCGGAGTATGCTCTATTACAGGAGATACATGTGGCCGGGTAGAGCCAACAGCCTTGCGAACAGGTAAATCCCAAGCAAAAGAAGAAAATTAAAAGAGGACTACAAAGCAGAGACAGCACGGCAAGTGAGATGGACACAGTCAGTCTATCCGAAATCCAACCGCCTAGTCCGATGTTAAGCGCTGGCACGCCTTTCGAGTACAAGCAAAGTACGAGGTCAATACATTGTCGCCCTGGCATTCAATCGACGAACCGCTCTGGATGCCAAGAGAGCTCGAGAGAGGGGTTATTGGCTAGCTTGGATGCACACAACAAAGGAAGCGGTCGAAATCTCTTGTGGACAGGAAACCTAGCAGAAAGACCAGGAAGACATGGTGTACGGTTGCCAACAAGGTCGCGCTTTGATTTGATTTCAAATCATCATTTCGTTTTCAATCTGCGTGTTCCTCAGCCACTCCTCTTACCCTCTCGCACCCCGGCATCGGTCTCGGTTCTCAGTGCTCATCGTCGCCATCGCCGTCGCCGTCGCCGCCGCCGTCGCTACTCGTCGCCGTCACTGCTCAGCGTCGGCCCGCGTCCGGGAACCGTGATGACTCCCTGCTTTCTTCTCGAGGGCCCCCACGTCGTTCAAGTTATCCAGTCACTCAGGCGCTACCTCTCCTCATTGACGTGATGTCGGACACCAACGCTGATGTACATACCGCTGGACCCGTGGTCGCATATGTGATCTCCTTGACGAAACCATCAAGCGCCTTCAAGGCACTAGTCGGAAGCTGACGGACATGTAACCACGAATCGTCGCAAACTGCTGCTTGGCGCTGATGAACCTGGTGACGCAGTTGGGTGCGTTTGACAGTGAACACGATGAGCCAGCCTGCTTGCACCGGGCCATTGCCACCGCACACCGACGGTGTTAGACTGCCCGAGTACGCTTTTTCATCCCATCGCGCCGTCTGTTTCGACTCATGTCTGTAATCAGGAAATGGGACGGCAAACAGATTATTCCAACAGATGGATGAACCTTAGCACCGAGGCAAAGACAAAGATCAAGAAGGACGCCCTTTTGACCCTCGGCTCGTCTTCACAGAAGGCCGGTGCTTTCGCATCTCAGGTCGTTGCTGCCATCGCAGCTGTAGAGCTCCCGCTTGGTCACTGGGGAGATCTCATTGAGCTCTTATTGGGATTCATCAACACTTCAACGAATGTCAATCTGCATATTGCCACCCTACAGACGATCGGTTTCATCTGCGAATCGATAGTGAGTCCATGAACGAGTCTTCGGCAACTTACTGATCGATTTCACCATCAGAAACCGGAAATCTTGACCCTTCGTTCGAACGAAATCCTTACTGCGGTCATCCATGGCGCTCGTAAAGAGGAGCCATCTGCAGAGGTCCAGTTGGCTGCGATCCATGCACTATACAACTCGCTTGAGTTTGTGCGTGATAACTTTGAGCGAGAGGTCAGTCTGATTCGTCGCCGTCGATGTTGGGCCGTATTGAGATAGTTGCTAGGGCGAGCGGGATTATATCATGCAGGTTGTCTGCGAAGCAACCCAAAATGCATCAGTTGCTGTTCAGGTGGGGGCCTTTGAGAACCTGGTACGGATCATGGGTCTGTACTACGATAAAATGGGATTTTATATGGAGCAAGCATTGTTCGGGGTCAGCTTCATCATACCTTTGGTCCGCGAGAATATTCTAACGTCGAAAGTAGCTGACTGTGGTGGGGATGAAACATCCAGACGAACGGGTCGCATTGCAGGCGGTTGAATTCTGGTCGACAGTCTGCGAGGAGGAGGTCGATCTGGCCATCAAAGCTCAAGAGGTAACTTTTTCTTTTACAGTAAAGAACGATTATAAATCTAGCCAAAGGCTCAAGAATACGGTGAAACGCCCGAGACAGAGTCCAAACAATTTGCCAAAGTCGCTTTACCCGAGATCGTTCCTGTCCTCCTGCTCCTACTCACGAAGCAGGAAGAGCTTGCCGAGGAAGACGAGTGGAACGTTGCGATGGCCGCCGGCACCTGTCTTTCTCTTCTAGCTGGCGCCGTGCAAGATGCCATTGTGCCCGCTGTGATTCCCTTCATCGAGGCTCACATCAAGTCCACCGACTGGCATCATCGTGAAGCCGCCGTCATGACTTTCGGCTCTATTCTCGAAGGTCCTGACCCCATCGTCCTTACACCTCTTGTCACTCAGGCGCTACCTCTTCTCATTGATATGATGTCGGACACCAACGCCGACGTCAAAGATACCACCGCCTGGACCCTTGGTCGGATATGCGATCTCCTTATCCAAACCATCAAGCCGGATGTTCACCTTCACGCATTAATATCGGCACTAGTCGGAAACCTGACGGACATGTATCCACGAATCGTCGCAAACTGCTGCTGGGCGTTGATGAACCTGGCGGAGCAGTTGGGTGCGTTTGACAGTGAACACGATGAGCCTGTTCAGACCGGGCCATTGTCACCGTACACCGACGGTGTTGTCCAGGCGCTTCTGCGAGTGACAGCGAGGTATGACTCTGTGCCGTATGAGATGTCATTTGAGCTCACTGTTTTCATAGCGCGAGCAATGAGCATAACTTCAGGACGGCAGCGTATGAGGCGATTGCAGCATACCTCAGCGGGGCGACCGTTGACGCATCCCAGTAGTTCAAAATACGATTGTGGCCGTTCTGCAGAGAATGGAACAACTGCTGGCCATGCAGGTGAATTCATCACTGAGTCATGTCTGTTTCTTTCTCATATCGGGTTACAAAGAACCAAATTCTCGGTGTCGACGACCGTAACAACTGGAATGAGCTGCAAGGCAACTTCTGCAGCGTGATCATCGTAAGTCTGGCCGTCTTGTTTTGACCGTATATTCAGCCATTTTTAGTGTGTCATCCGGAAGCTAAACGCCGGGATTCAACCTCTGGCGGACCGTATCATGACGCTCCTTCTACAGCTCATCCAGGCGGCGGGCAAGACGTCAACAGTCCTCGAAGACGCATTCCTCGTCGTTGGTGCTCTCGCTGCTGGTAAGTCATCATTTATAACATACTTCGAGTTTCACTGATGCAACACCTAATAGCACTGGAAACCAACTTCTTACCGTATATCCAAGCGTTCCTGCCGTACTTATATCCTGCTCTCAAGGCGCACGAAGACACTCAACCTTGCACCGTCGCCGTCGGCATCATCGGCGACAGTGCGTCGCCCTGGGGCCTCAGGCTTCCCAGTACGTCAACCAGTTTATGACTGTCCTTCTCGAGAATCTTCAGAGCGATCTCCTGAACCAAAACGTGAAGATCAGCATCTTGAGTGGCTTCGGAGATATCGCGATTGCGATAGGGCCGTTCTTAGACACCATCATGAGTGTGCTGAGGCAGGCAGGCAGGTGATCTACAACCCAATCCAGTAGGTGTTCATTTTTTGCGCCCGGATAATCGCTCATCGTTTCCTAGCTTGATTACGATCTTATGGATTACGTTGGTCAACTTCGCGAGGCTATCCTGGAGGCGTATACCGAACTCGCTAGCGGCTTCAAAGGCACCGATAAAGGTCCGCCCACTCTTCTGTCGTGGTTACCATGTTTAAGGTGTTCAACATCATTTCTAGTCACTGTGCTCATTCCATACATCGAGTCTATCCTCGAGTTGATTCACCGATGCTGTGTCGATGAGGAGCGAACGAATGCACAAATGAACGCGATGCAGCTGAGGCGCTCTCCTAGCTGGAACCCTGCATCAGGCAAGAGAATGCCAGTATAGACGAATCAGACTTAATGATTGGCGCGGGAGGTGCGTGGTTGTATACTCGTCCAGTAAACCTCTGACCCACTCATTTCGGTCAAGCTAGCTACACAACAGACTCCCTTCTCCTTGTCCTTCTTATATCTCCTCTTGCGGATGCGAACTTTATAGCCATCTCAAAGAAGTACACTGTCGATTTGCATGATAGACTGCGACTGGCTAGTTACCTACATTACATTACGCCTTCTTACAAAGCCACACCTGGTTCTATCCTTTAAAATCTTTAAATATTTTTCACCCCGGAGATCTGTGCGCCATTGCAGGTTACTCAGAGAAATTTGCTGCCGAGTGAAACTTGAAGTTGTGTTATTACAAGACCCAAAGCCTTGCAGTTCATAATTATTGGCTGAACCATTCTTTGCATGTCCCTCAGTCTGCCCCGCATCTATCCTTCAAGTCTCTCCCGTTTGCTATTACCTTAACAAATTTGCTTGAACACCTGTTTGGGTTTGACGTGTTGCGTCACAATTCTGTGACCCGTTTTCAGTCGTCCTCCACCGTCCTCAGCACTCAGTCTCCACCACGGTTCAGCAAATGGCCGACATACGTCGACAAATAGCTACCAGGAAGCCCGTCTTCATATAGCCGCGGGGGTCACTGGTTAGGGCGGTAAGGTACGGCACCTCAATTGTGCGCTTGGTGCAGGGTACTCAAGTCGATCGAAAATAGGCTTTTTCTTTCCCAATGTGGCCCGAAAAACACACAGGGTATCCAGGGCCATCTGCAGCTTGTAGTACACTGGTGGCTAGGCATCTTGCCTGAAACTTGCACCTTTGTCTCGTCGACCTACCTTGCAAGAATGGCTCGGCGAGTGACTAGCTGCGAGGACTGCAGCCTGGTCTTCCCACATCTCGACCCAAACCGTAGATTATGCTTCAAATGCGAGAAAATTGAGGATTGTGGCGGAAGCGAAATCAAGCTTGCCGCTGTTGTGGTGTGTTCAATCTCTGTCTCCATTTATTCTGGTACCGTGCTCACCCCGACTAGATCTTGAAGCAATGTATGGGTTGCAGCCTCACCTACAAGAACTTTCCTGTCGGAAGAACCCTGTGCGGCACCTGCGAAAACAAGAGCGTGGATACAGGTAGGTTAAACACTTGCTGATATTCTGCATAGTAACTCACGGAAGACCTTAGGCACTGGGAAGGTCCAGCGTGCTGACGAAAATAAAGAGAATAGGAGATCCACCACGACCACTGAGGTCATCACCATTGATGGAGACTCGTCCGACTCCGACATTGATGTCGAGTCTTCAACAGCCATTTTGGACGCCAAAGTTAAGCAACAGAGGCAAGTAGCGTCCACGATTCGACTCAGCGAGAAAGGTGTCGATGCCAAACCCGGCGGCAACACTATTCCTGGGAGAACCATGGACTATCTTGCCAACCGCAAACGAAGCGGTGACCCCTCTAAGATGCCTACAATTCTATTCAAGCTCCAGATATTTCTGCACACAGCAAGTGGCGGTAAAACAGGCACTCGTGTTACACCACAATCGCGTGGCTTTCTTTTCGACGAGGTATCTTGCAAAACTCGTGTCATTCCCTTGGTTCTCATATCATTATAGAGCATGGAAACCGTTTTCCGGAAGTTAGTAAAACAAATTCAGGAGCCCGATGGCCCTTGGGCTCAGCATTATCCCGGTAAACGGTTCACACTGTAAGTGTACCAACCTTGCCCGCCATTGAATGACTAACGCCACTTCAGCGAGGACGTCACATTTACATTCAAAGATGGCGTAGGCATTCTTCACAAATACACGACCGCGACCACAACTGTTTCCAAATTCTGGAGCGTTCACACTCAGTCTCATAACCAGTACTTTAAGAAAGCTGCCATTTCAGCAAACACAGCGGATCTCATCATGCTCATCCCTGTGGAGCTTACCGTTCGTCTTTTACTTTCTCCGATGTCCGGTTGCTTACTCCCCTGCCATAGGTTGACGAGGTCATCGATGAACCGGACGCTGACATCTTTGATCAGGTGCTGTCGAAAAAAGGGAAACGACCCCGCCTCGACAGCAAAGGTGTCAGGAGGAGCAAAAGAGTCAAGCTAGAAGACAATAATTCTGTCATTAAAGGCGAGCCGAGGGAGACACCGATTCCAACAAACTCGGTCCATCTCCGACTCTGTCGCCCAATCGTCTTCACTAAAGAACACCACACGGAGGGTTTCTGTACGCCCAACATTAGTGATGATCTCAACGGAACAGCCGACGTGTCCACGCGGTACAGCTCAGAAATGGGAGCTCACCTGAAGGTAAATACATGTATCTCATCTGATGTCCCTACTGACATACATCGCGTTAGATAACGATTGACGGGCTCCATTTCTTGGCACGCCGCCTTGAGCATGAAAGTACCCGGTTTTCACCGGAAAACGAATTAGAAGCGGCGCGCGCTGAGCTCAACCGTGGATTCAAGCTGAAGAATATGCTCCAGGAACTTGCAAACAAATATGGTGGCGACGTTCCCGAACTCAATAGTCAGGATTATCTTTTCATCGTCATCTTGTTTTGAAGCTTACATCATAGTTAGACTACTCGTCGCCGGACCTCTTCATTGCAAGTCTCAGAGAGGGAAAGACGGCCGTCGGCCATCTTGTCTGCCAACCAAAGCCTTCTGTCTCGTTCACACAGATAACCAAGATGAACACGCTGATCCTCGATGCATTGACCCATTATGCTTTCGTGCAAGATAAGTGGATTCTCCGGGACTTCAGAGGTTAGCCATGATACGTGATTTGTTTTCAACTCCAGCTAACTTATGTGCGTTGTATTAGGTGTCAAGAATGGCGACGGTACTCTCAGTGTTTTTGCGCCGATTTCACACAGGTTGAGGTGACCACTGCGTCTTCCTTTTCATTACTCAATATTTGTTTACAGTGTTGGTGCCGATACCGGACTACATGACGAGGGCCCAGACCACATCGAGTCATTCAAAACAACACATGTTTGTGGGGATATTTGCAGGAAATTCGGACTACATCTTTTTTAATCACTCTTTTTGCACATGGACTAGAAAAGGCCGTCTTGTGGTATTTCAATGTATACCAATGGGCTGCTTTGGTTTTCCAGTATACACACAATCCTTCTGATGATACAAGTCCATGAAATGCGCATGATAAACAACCCGTTTCGTCACAGGGTATTATACTCGCGTCTGAACGACGTTATCAGCTTGCGGTCGGATAGTCAGGCGCTTATTGGGCGCTTGTTCTGGACTCGTTGCCGGTACAAAAAACAATTGGCAGACAGATTATATTGGACGTAAACTACCTTGCAGACCGTCCGTACTGCCTCATACGTACTCTGTGCTCCTCCGCAACTTTTTACAGCGTGAATGACAAAAGCAATGTTCACATTTGTAACAACTGTCCGATCATAGCATGAAAAACCACCCATGCGCTATGTTCGTCGATCTGTGGCCTGTTCAAAGCACTATAAGCCGTCTCTGCAAGCTCTTCAAATTCTTCATCAACATAACGCATCAGCCTATGGCCCTCATCGCAGTTGTCCAACAAATGCTGAAGAACGTCGGGGTCGACGGGGATTAAGCAGGGTTTCCCTCCCCATTTTTCCGGGTTGTTGTAAAAATTATTAGGAGTTCCGCCGCTAGGGTTAAGTTTGTTAACTTGTTTCCTGACGCGGTGATTGTTTTGTTGATTGCAAAACTTATCGAGGCTGCGCTGGATGACCGGGAACCAGATCCACTTTGAAGTCTGTCTGTACGTATGCACATTTGAGCACACGGTCAACGAGTACAGCGAAGAAAAAAATGTTCACTCATGCAGCACATTGCCAGCCTCGAAGAAACCATCATAGCGTCCCTGGTTGTAAAAATGCAGTATGTTCACTCCCCATGTGTAGAAAAGTGGGCGCCACCCGGACTCGATGGTAATATTTCGGGGGCTGGGTAGGAATTGCCAAGAAGGGATGAATGAGTGGAGGAGGTCAGGAGCAAATGTTTCTCTAGACTTTGTACTAAGCTTCTGTTAGTATTTCAAGGGTCCATGACATACCGAAGGGAAGTTTGGAATGCGTAGGCATCTCTTGTTTCGGATCCGTGATCACTCGAGCCTTGAATACAGACTCCTACTGCTGGTCAGTTTCCTTGCGTACAGCTCAGATGAAACAAAGCACAAACCTTTACGTTTCACAGCGCACTCCAGAAAAACTACTCCTACAACTGCAGCATATCTGTTGGATGGGAGCACTCGATAATGGAGAAATCTTCCTGTGTAGACATCGCGAATCCCGTAAATACCAAACCCAGCGTTGCTTAGCTTGTCATGGCCGTCCATGGACCACTCCTCATCAGGTCCAACTGACATAAGAGGCTGGCGATCTATCTTCTTCTTTTTAGCACATGGATGGCGCGCTGCAAATGCCTCAGGATGGAAGTCGCGCATTACGCGCTCGATGTCGTCACTGAACAGATTGAGGCATTGCTATTCGAACAGTGGGACACGTACCGGCTGATTTTATGTCCAGCGAGTTCTAGAGCCTCTTTAACGGTACGAGGACCGCGGGTATTCAGGGGATCGTTGGCAAGTTCATCGAGAATTATTTGGTCCTTCTCGCCCTGCAACTTATGATTACCTCTGGAGCTTGTTGAGAGCCCCAGTTCCTTTAGGTATGCCTTCAGCTTTGTCTGACTCAGCTCTTTCAGGACAAAAACAATATCAGAAGTGGATCCACCCCTACCCGATATTGATTCCATGGTCTTTGGCAAACGCGTCAATATAATCTGTATATTTGAATCTGGCGTTGTCCTCGTGGTATCCTCGTATGAGATCTGCAACGTCTTCTAGTTTGGCTAAAGAGATGTTTATTAAAGGCTACCACTGTGATTTCTCGACCTACTTACGCGCTGGCGCATATTGATTCTTCCCAGTCTTGTTGCGGCCACAGGTAGGTTTCGACGGTATAATGTCCTCTCGGTCGGAATCCACTTCTTCCTTCATGTCGGGATCATCAACATTGCGGGCCTTCTCTTTCCCCTTCTTCCTCTTTCGGTGGGCTGGCATGGGGGAAGGAATGAAGGAAAAGCGGTGTTGTGATGGGATTCCCAATTGGGAGTCAACAATATGTTTTCTCTGTTCATTCTGACGGTGCTAACATGTTGCCTGCCGAGATTGCTACGAGGCAGACTGACTTTCCATCCATTTTCAATAAAAACTTGAAGCATTGAAGACGTTGAGTGGGGCGTGAATTCCATCAAGGTGCTTACTTCAACCACAAAAGGATGATAACATATGGTAATTTACATGAGAAGTTCAGAAGGAAGTGTGTAAAAACGCAGTGGTCTGAATACTTGACTTGTGTGCAACTGGGATGGCGTCGACGGTCGCCCCACTGAGGTATGCTGCGATCGCCTCATACGCCGCCGTCCGGAAATTATGCTCATTGCTCGCGCTATGAAAACAATGAGCTCAAATAACATCTCATACGGCACAGAGTCATACCTCGCTGTCACTCGCAGAAGCGCCTGGACACACCGTCAGATGCACCCAAATGCTCCCCCAGGTTCATCAATGCCCAGTAGCAGTTTGCGACAATTCGTAGATACCTGTCCGTCAGGTTTCCGACAAGTGCCGATATTAATGCGTGAAGGTGAACGTCCGGCTTGATGGTTTCGTCAAGGAGATCACATATGCAACAACGGGTCCAGCGGTATGCACATCAACGTTGGTGTGCGACATCACGTCAATGAGGAGAGGCAGCGCATGAGTGACACGAGGTGTAAGGACTACGGGGTCGCGCCGAGTCAGTGAGAACTTGAGAACAGTCACGGTTTTCAGACACGAGCTGACGCTGAACAACGACGGCGACGAGTAGCGACGGCGGCGGCGACGGCGATGGCGATGGCGACGATGAGCACTGAGAACCGAGACCGATGCCGGGGTGCGAGAGGGTAAGAGGAGTGGCTGAGGAACACGCAGATTGAAAACGAAATGATGATTTGAAATCAAATCAAAGCGCGACCTTGTTGGCAACCGTAATGGTGGTGGAAGCAAAAACGGAACAGGTTCCGAGTTTCCCCGATGTTTGGACTTGAGAGTGATGGCAATCACAGTGGCGGTGACGCGTCTCTTTCTCGACACCCACTGGCACAGAATTCCCCTGATGCGGCCTCCGAGATCTGAGGGCTTGGTGAGGACACTGCTTTTGTTGAAATATCAATGCGTCTTCCCCGTTCTTCCCATCCACTGGTTCGGGCTGACCCACTGAACAACCGGCAGGCTCATCCTCTTCGAGCTTTCTCAGTTCTCAGGCTGTGTCATTGCGGCCTTGATTGCGGCGGCCAATCTTTCAACTCGGTGCTGCACTGTTCTGCATTTTTGCATTTCTGGCGTCCAGATCGATAAAAGATGCAAAATCCAAAATCTCCGTGCCGACTCGTCTCTTTTGTATTCTTCGAGAATTAGCTGGGACAAAGACAACGAGCACCATCAATTATCAGGTACAAGGAACGAACGGGCTAATAATTATTCTCAATCCGCGCCGTTCTCAATCCGCCCAATTAAGCATCGACGCCGCTCGTATCAACGCTCACAAGTTGCCCGCCTCCGTTCGTCACATATAGGATAGCTTTCTCTGCCTTACTTCCTCGACCAAACGCCGCCGGCGTAGGTTCCCTCAAGCTTCTCGCCACCTTCTCCTGCGCCCACGTCCCGTTCTCCAACGGATACTGAAATATCAGCGCATCCGGATGCCTCGCAACCCACGCCCGCCCCCGCCCATCCATCTCGGAATGGCCAAACTGCTGCCCTGCCGCCTCCACCTCGCCCACACTCGGAAGCGCGTCCAAGGCCATGGGCACGCGCGCGAACGTCCCGCGCTGCGAATTGGCGAAGTACAGCGCGTCGCCGTGTACGCGCAGCCCGTTGATGACATGCTCGGGTGCAGGCGCACCGGGCGCCATCACCTCGTCTTGAATCGCGATATGCGAGGCGCCGGTGTGCATAGAAATCTGGTACACAAGACCGAGGACTGAGTCCGACCCAATGTCCGGCACGGCGGAGAGCCCGTTGGTGACCACGCTGTCGAGGAGCTTCGCGGCCCTGGTAATGTGTGGGGTGCTGCCGGTGAGGTCGACGCGCCAGATGGCGACGCTCCCGAGCTCAGCGCAGCGCGCGACTAGATCCAGTTTCGAGGCAACGACTGCGTAGATGTCAGGCTGGTACTCGACGATGCCGGTGATCCCTGTGCTGTTGTGGAACGTGTACAGTTCGTCGAGGGTAGCGTTTGTGGCGGTGGGGTCGAGGGTGTGGAGGGTGGGCGACATCACGGACTCGGAGGTGAGGAGCAGTTTGTTGCACGGTCGGACGGCGATATTTTCCAGGAAAAGCCCGGTGGGCGAGTCGTAGACCACTTTGGTCAGGAACGCAGCGAATGCAGACGCAATAACCGGGAGGAGCTGGAGGACGAAAATGAACCGCATGATGCTGAGTTTCTGCTGATTTTTTTTTGAGGCGCTAAATCTCTTCAGATGTTCCCTCCAGTGTTATCAGGTCACACCATATTTTATCGATTTGCGTTAGGCCATCTTCGTCACCAGCACCCCGTAAACTCTGTTGATCGTTCCCCAAAAAGGCATTTTTTGTCATCGATTCGAGTCAATGAGTAGGGCGGTTGTGCGGGGGAAAAAAGTTCCATCCCAACTCCGACTCCCAATGAAGTTGTACGGATTGAACTCGGAGGTAACCCATAAATCATCACGCAAAAAAATTCGCGTATACTTAATGACTCGTCCAGTTGCTTTAACTCTGTATGCAAGTCCGATTCATAAAATATCCAGCTCGCCGAATGGCACATGGAAGCCGATTATTTTCAGATGCATATTCGACAGGCTGCTGTTCATGGGAGTCCGAGGGACCAACAGTCAGTACATATCCAGAGCAAACTCGGGTTGTGCTCTTGTTGTCATACTTGTTTCAGTTACCAAAAACTGGGATGTCAGAACGTTGGACTTTATTGTAAACGAAATCGATATTCTGAATTGCAAGCCTAACAATTCTACGTTCCAAGTAGAGTAACAGTGTGCGAGGCAATATTGATCTGTGCCCTCCAAAAGGCGCAGGGCAGAGGCAGTTCTATACTGGCGCTGATATTCTCCCTGCTCATGCAAGTCGGAAACGATTCGCAAATTAGGCCAATCGGCATTCAACTGACTCAAGTCCAAACTCGGGAACATCCGGGTTCGGGTCGTTCCGGACCGCAATCACGACTCTCTGCACCCATGTCACCTGGCGAGTTTCAAGAAGGGAGAACTGGGCTAGTAACAACTGCTGCATTCGCTGGTGGCTTCACGAACGTCGCAAGGTATACCAAACGCTGGGGCCCTTCGTCTCCGTGGCCGGATGAGTCATGACGATCCATGGAATACATTGTACAGCTGGAATACATCGACGAGCTGGGGCTACATAGTATCAGGATTTTCGAGGGGGAGAAGCTATCAATATACCTCGCGTTCTTCTGAATCTATTGCCAGTCGTGGGTAAGTGCCAAATCGTGGTCGGACGAAGAGGACTTACACGACGTTCTCAGCGACAGTAGAACCTCCGTTGCCGTGCGTTCTTTCTCTTTCTCGCCGGGGTACGGACAAGTTTCCTGCATCATTGAGTCCGTATGCTCCTCCTATACCGACGAATGCGTTAGTCACCTCATCCACAGCGTTTTTACAGGTAAAATCAATCCTCACCTCAGCAAGTATCCTCTGGATCTTCCGACATCTTCCAACGTGCTTGTTCCACAGCCCGGGATAATAATTCGACCGGGAGTCGGTCTTGATGGTGCGCTTGCACCCGCCACAGACTACCGTGCCACGCGTAAAGGAGCACACCCATCGGTCGGCCTTCAGACCAGCGATGCGCTCTGCCACCGTGCTTGAGGTCTTCTTTTCTTTGGGCTTCGGGTCGTCTGTGGTGCTGGGCGGCGGCTGCTTGGGATTGTTCTTGCGAGGCTTGGTACTCTTTTTCTTCGCATCGACATTCGCTTTTTCTTGCGCTGCGGGGCAAGAGCCGCTATCGATGGGAGCTATCCATCGAATGTCCCGCATGGGGTCAGAGCGGTTCTCCATAGCGCCGCCGCTCTGAGTAGGGCATGGCCATTCCACATCGTACATCGGGGCGCTGGGATTGTACAGGAACAGGGATTTTGGCTGCTCTGTAGGCCAGGCTTCGCGCACATCCTGGGTACGGATTGGGCGTTCGTCGTCTGCAGCGTCCGAGGCAGAATTTTCAGGAGAAGCTAGATACTGCCCCTCGTACGGTGCCCGGATCGTCTCCCAGTTAGCCACGGGTCGCAAGCTGTCCACTATGCGTCAGCGATGCGCGGGGGTCATCAGGTGGCAAGTACTCACATAAATTTCCTGCTGTCGGCGCCATCCACGTCTTCCTCTATCCTTGAGGCAACGTTCGGGCGCTGCAGAACGGGTAGGACCGCCTTCTGGGCAGCGGCCAATTCCTGGGCGGCACTGAATATTTGCGTGTGAGTATTGTTGCCTACATACCCAGAGCCTCTGAACAAGGAGGGTGTGAAATACTCACAGGAATTGCCACCCGGTGCAAAATGGCTTGTGCGCCCTCAGCAGCGCGTCCAGCTCGTCGAACGGCTTCTGTGGGCCACCGTAGTGGAAGATGTGGTCGCATCCATAATGACCGCACCGACTCGCAACCGCCACCGCCGGTCTGGGATTGGGTGGCCATGTCGTTGGCGGAGACTTGCCGGGTACAGGTGGCGGCGGGAGGGCATTCAGCAGGCGTGAAAGATTCATCGTCTGGTTCTAGAGCTGTCCAGATGGGTATGGATGTGGAAGGAGGGAAAGGGGAAGAGGGAAGAGGTGGATGGACCCCCAAGCGCCTGCATTTGATCATGGTTGTAGGGACCATGCTCATTGTCACCCTTTGGGATAGGTTTTTGATGGACGTTTGTTGGGCTTCTTTGTCAGAATTGTTATCTGCTTTTACGCTTTGGCCGTGAGTCCTCTTTGCGCATTATCCATTCATACTCTTTGGCCCGGGACGTTTAGCGTCGACCGCCTTTGCTGCGTTACTGTGAAAATTCTGTGATCCATGCGGCATACTTTTGGGAGGTGAAAAACATCTCACTTTGCCCACGGGTTCTTGCTCCGAATGCGCCCGAAAGCATTACGGAACCATTTTGAGTATCATACGGTCTTGAAACAAAGCCCTGAGAAACACCCAACCCACAAATGAATACTTGACTGCAGGAACAATCAGTCAGCCTTATTACTGCGCCGAAGAAACGCCCGGGAAGACACGTTTGACCAACCGCCAAGGCTTCTCCAATCGTATGTCTGAACCCTGCAGCTGGGTACTTACTACTATCTTTGCCTGTGGATTCTCGGCCTGCTTGAAAGAGGAAAAGATCGTTCCAGAGCAAGCGCGATAAACGGCGCCTCGCAAAAGCAAGTTCCTTTGTCCTCACTACCTCACTTAGATACTGGCTTCCGTGATTATCCGCATCTCAGTACATTATTTCTTATCATCCGCGTTTGAACATTCGGCATGAAAGACAATACTGTTTCTCCAGATCATCAAGCTCATCCTAAATCCTGTGAGGTGAGGATTCTTCTAACATTCTGGAGATCTGTATCCGATCCTCATTGTAGATCGAAACTACAATCTTCACCGCCAGAACCCAACCAGAACCTGAACAGTGAACGCAAACTGAACGAACATGAACAACCAAACCGGAGCATGAAAAAACCGGGATGTAATGACAAGAAAAGAACAAGATTGGTGATACATTTTCCGACCTGTCCTTCACGGTTTGGCACCAATTCTTCGTCATTTCTCAGTGATCGTTCACGCGTAACCTAAATTTCAGTGTTGGCTTAAGGTTTAAGGCCTTAATCTCGTTAAGGCTTAATAAGGCCTTAACTGAAGGCTTAACGATCCAGGATTGTGAACGTTAAGGCTTAAGACTCGGACCGGAGTTTTGCCGAGCCGCCGAAAATCCCTGATTTCTGCCAGAAGTCAGATTCATTCAGGTGATCCCATGTTAATTCCACTGCAGAATCAACCCAGAATGGGAGAGCACGGATGAAAATTTACTTGGTTGGAAATATCGGGGCATAACTTTATCTTGAGTATCTAATCAATGTTGTAAATTTCTGTGTTCAACTAGGTGGCAGATTTAGTTGAAGAAAGGGATGAATACGGCCAGAGTCAAAAAGTTGGTGGATTCTTACCTGGTTCTCAGGTGAACCTCATATCATTTTGTGGTGGAAACAACTGTGTGAAACAATTTCCCAAAATGGATTTAAGGCCTTAAGCGAGACCTTAATATTAACCCTTAAGCCTTAATAACCCTTAAGGCACCTGAGGTCAGGGTCTTAAGGGTTAATTGCCAACACTGCTAAATTTGGCTCTCTTTGTCTGATGGCGGCGCGCAAAATCGGCAGTGGGCGCCTATCATTCATGCGTCAATCAGCGCCCAATCAGCGCCTATATTCTGACCTTCACCTTGTTTTCGCTCACTGATGTACCAGCTGCTCTGCGATGGCAAATTACTTTACAGGATGAACTTAATCTTGAACGGCCGTACCGTCTGGTCAGGCGAACTCTCTTAGAAGCCTGCGACACCCAATGGATTCAAGGCCGTCCGATACTTTGGGCTGGCAACTCCAAGGCAACTCTCTGCAAACGATTCGTGGCGCTTCATTCCGTCTTGTGACGCAGAGTCAAACAGGATCATGTTTTAAGCTTTACCTGGGGATGTAGAGATACCGAGTGGTCTGCTCTGTGTTATCGGGCACTGACGGTACCCCGACCGCAATCATGTTGGACAACGGAAGCTCCGCTTCGCAATTGCAGCCTCTGTTCTCAAGCCTGTGCAAGGCCTTTACCCGGTGAGCTTTACCGACATAATCCCCAGTAAATTTGCGCTGAGTCCATGTACAATCTTCAACCCGCAGAACTAGATTTTCGCTGATTTTTAAATAAATCTTCACGCTCCACTGTCTTGCAGCAAACTCCAGTGGCCGAACCGACTCTTTGTCTTCACGTAATGTTTTATTCACCAGCGCTCTATTGCAGACGTGAAACCCGCGCTCGCCCGGCAGAGGATCCGTTGACCGGTCTTGCCTCTGTACCGTGATTCATTCCTAAGCGCGGACGCTGGACTGACCGAAAAATAAGTGTCTCAAAATAGCACTGTGAGAGAACAGCGCGCTCTCCACAGCCTCCCGCGGGCATACGCCGAGCTAAGTTTAAATAGCATCGCATTTTGGCTACATCTTTGTCTATAAATCCCTATCCTTTATCATATCCCCAGCATTTTCCCCCACATCCCAGATATGTGGTGGTCCTCCGCATGGCCACTCATCCTCGTCGCAAGTCCTTCCTTGGCTGCTGTCCTAGGTGGCGCTTCTACCCCGTCGCATTCCGCCACTCGCTCCTTCCTAGCGGGTCGTTCTATCTCTGCATTCTATGTACCTACCGTCAACGCAACTGGGACACTTGAGAATAACCCCCAACTGGTGAGTGCTATCGCAAATTCAATCAGGTTTCGAGGACTTATAACGTTTCGTCCACAGCCCGTGACCACGATAAAGCTGAATGGCCGTGGTATGTTGGCTTCAATTTGCTCACAATCGCTTGCTCATTGCCCTGACAGAATTCAAAGTCGGGATTGATACAGGGAGCACTGACCTTGTGTACGCTATTTCTCGCCTTGATATCCATAGATTTGATGCGATTCCACAGCATTGTCACGACGTCTGACTTCGAGTTTGACACAAAGGGCTCAACTCCTGTCTCCGCCGGTTATGGGAGCGGGAACTTGACAGGAAACAGTGGGTTCGCACGAATGGAGCTGGGAGAATATTCCTTCCCCAATCAAGGTTCGTGGATCCGACATAGCCATTTTATACTTCCACTAAGCATCCATTCACAGCCTTCGTCAATATCACGAACGTCAGTCACTATATAGACTTTTCGAAAGGAAGCGCTGACTTTCGTACTAGATGGCAGGAGACCTAGGAATAGGAAATGGGGGAATTGACGGGATCCTGGGTCTAAGTTTCGGCGGGGGTGGGTTCTCGCCTCTATCTCTTGCTCTCAAGATACAGGGCCCAGAGGTTCAACCGTTCCTTCTCAATGTCTTCGACGCGCACCCGGATGATGTAAATTTGATCGCAATCTCCCTCTCACGTACGGACGATCTCGAAAGCTCCGCTGAGGAGACATTCACCATCATGGAAGTCAGTGAGAAATTTGCCGCCGTCACGGATACGACGCCAGTGCCGTTGTTTCCGGGCGACTCGGGCAGGTGGTCCGTGCTCGTTGATCGCATAACTGTGGACGGCGTCAACATCCCTATCGTTGCCAACGTCAAAGCCACGCCCAAGGGCAGTCTCGTTGCTGTTATAGACACTGGCACAACCCTGGGCACACTTCCTCCTGACACTCTATACGCCATCTATTCACAAATCCCCGGAGCTAGTTTCGAGGTAGACGGTGATAAAATGAACTTCATCATTCCCTGCAACGCCACTTCAATCGTTACATTCGTTATTGGGTCAGTGCTCACATTCTATCCCATCGGTCTTCCGCTTGACTCACGACCACGACTTCAGGGGCCAACCATATGCGATTCATCCCCTCGATTTGTCGAACATTAGTGAATTGAAACCCAGTGATAACAATGGTGTTGTTGGGGTAGTATGCAGAGGAGCCTTTGCAGTTTTTCCAGGCGGCCCCCATCCCGACTTCGATGCGCTTTTTGGCGACACATCCATGCGCAACGTATATTCAGTGTAATTATCTCTGTTCCTCATTCGCCCGGTGGTCGTTAAAGCACTCATGATGTAGATTCAACTTTGGGGACGCCGCGTCCAAGACTCCAACGAAAAAGGCGTCGATGCAGTTCCTGTCAACGACAGACTCTCACGCAGCAACTTCGGACGTCTTAAAAGTACGAATGATACAAATTGCGAGTATGGACCCTGAGGTCCAGAGTCTGCTTCCCGGGTTCCGGCCAGCCCTCCCCGGCTCCATCAATCCTCTATCTTCCAACGACCCCCATTTTTCCAATGCTGCCATCGCCGATGGCTCCGACACGGATGGAAGTCCTACCCTCCATGAATATGCACTCACCATCATTGGCCTTGTCGGCGCAAATTTCCTGGTCGTTCTCATTCTTGCAGTCATCGGTGTGGGCCTATACGTTAAACGGGGCAGGAGGAGCGGGAGTCCGTCGGAGTACGCTCATGTGAGATTCAAATCTCTGTCGGGAGGCTATAATGAAGATCAGAGGTATTCCGAATGAAGGTTGAGTTACTCGTGGCATGAACGCTGTAGTGTCCTATGTATTTATTTACAATTGAAGGGACGTTGTAGGTTCAAATTCACAGGTTTAATCGAGAACAGTGTACTTCTGAAGATGTACTCGGAGGTAAATCATCTAAGCTCAATGAGCTGGATAGTCGTCGGTGACGCAGGAATAAATCATTAGTCGGTCCCAGTAGCTGCTTCTGTTCTTGTTTAAGAGGTAAGCCTACCCAGCTGAAAACTAACCAAATTCTAACGCATTTGTGAACGAACCGTGGGGAAAAAGAAAGGCCTAGACTTGATGGGCCGGCGGCTGCCGGGTGACGTAATTCAGTGAGCGGAATCTGAATCACTTTTACTCCTTGCCTTTTCGCCCTTTTCAGCTGTTGACGAGTTGGTCTGGGGAGTTCGGTGGCCTCAAGATTATTGCTTCTGTGTACCAGCACCCGGAAACTTTCTTGCTTACTCCAGGCTCGCCTCTCACCGTTCTCAATGACTGTTGGCAGACATGTCTTCTGAATACGAATCACCTTTGTTTTGAGCCGTGTTTCCTGGAAAGCATTATCTCTGACTCTTTCTTGCACATGGAATCTGGCATATGGACGTGTCTCGCACCTCAGGTCCTCCCTTGTCTGATCCTTCAATCGTTTCAGCTGTCCGAACAAAAAAAAAAAGTCTCCGTACTTGAAATCTGAAGCGCTGAGATCCCACGAAGTCCGAATTCAGAATCCAGGCCGACATTACCGTGACGCATCAGTGCTCGTCGTCCGAATCGCCTCGTCTCTCAGGAGTCGCCGGGGCCAGCCAGAGGCCTGTATTTGTTTTACGATGAAAAGATGATTTCACGAATTCGGTCGCAAAATCGCCGCTTGTGAGTCAGTTCCCGAATATCCCTAGATATGGATGACTGGACTGTGTAGAAGAAGATCACGTTCCGCTCGTTGTTGTTCGACGTGATCCGCCTTGACCATGACAAACCTAGCCTGCTTGAGCCTTCTCGAGCACTTCCACCTATACAATGGGAATTGTGGGTCATTCCACTTATCCATTGTTGAGTCCTGATATTTCTGCGTCACTTCGTTCAAGCCTAGCACATTGTAGACCTTGCAAAACTGATATCGATACCATTTTCAATATGGACTGTAACCCGCTCTCACCCGCCAGGCTGTGATCTCCGTGTTTTTGCTGTGTGGTGAGCGTCGAATGTTCATCTTTCCGCGATCCGTTAATCGAGATTCTGACCAACTCGGCCGCGCCGGAGAGGGTTGAAACCTCAGCTCAATTTTCGGTCGACCTGCTTCCGACTGGATAACCTGCAAACATTTTCGTAAATCACCCAGTGCATTCGACAACAACAGGCTCTTAACTCATCTGTATCTTCGACAATCATAACCGCATTATTCACAACGAGTATTCCCCGCGCTCGTAACGGCACCGCTTCTCGAAGGTTGAACCTCAAGCCAAGAATAGGCTTCCAAAAATAAATAACGCGCTCTAATCGGCGTACATACCATAGAAAAACAGCTTGAATTGCCGGAACATCGCATTGTGGCCACCTCGTGCCTTATAAGAGGGGCTTTGCATCTCTCTTTCAACATTTCACCCCGTATCCCTTACAATCATGTGGACCTTTTCATGGGCGCCCATCTTGGCTGCGAGTCCTTCTCTGGCTGTCGTCTTGCGCAGTACACCCGCCCAAGTATTTTCAACGAGTCGCTCCTTCTTGCAAGGTCGTTCCATGAATATTTCATACGTACCCACTGTGAATGCCAGTGGGACGCTTCAGATTAACCCAATATCTGTGAGTGTTTTCACAGGTTTCCGCAGGTTTTCATGAACCTGAGTGTCCCATTCGCAGGCTGTTACGACGATAAAACTAAACGGCCGTGGTATGTTGACGCCCATTATGTGATTTCTTCTCGGTTGATGACCACGACAGAATTCCGAGTCTTGATTGATACTGGTAGTGACGATCTTGTGTATGTCATCTCATGCTTAAGCTACACCCGGAAAATTCACACAGTTATATAGCATGGTTACACCATCCGACTTCAACTACGACACAAATGGCTCGGTTCCGGTGTCCTCTTCCTATTCGAGCGCAAACATCACAGGAACAACTGGATTCGCGGAAATGCAGCTCGGAGACTATACATTCAGCAAACAAGGTGGGGTTGCCACTGTCCCAGTGTAGGGTTGATCTAAGCGCTCCTTGACAGCCTTCATGGATATTACCGCGGTATGCAAATCTATACATATAAGCCACTGACAGAATCCGCTCACCTCTGCAGATTGAAGGAAAACTGGGAATAGGAACGTTCGGAATCGACGGGCTTATGGGTCTGGGCCTAGATCCCCTCGGCCCGAAATACAAGTAAAAATTTCGACTGTCTTTATTTTATTTTATTTTCGTCTGACTACGGAGAGTAGGTTATCACCTCTGTCCACTGCTCTTCAGACCCAAGGCGACACTGTGGGCCAACCCTTCCTCTTCAACATCTTCGATGCGCATGCAACCGAAACGAACTTTATTGCCATATCCCTCTCCCGCACAGACGATCTCGAAGGCTCCGCCGAAGCTTCATTCACCATCATGGAGCTCGACGAAACATACGCCGTGGTCAAGGAAACAACGCCAGTGCCACTGTTTCCTGCCAACAGCCCCGCTTGGTCCATTCTTGTTGACGCCATAACTGTAGACGGGGTGAACGTTCCTCTTGTTTCGACTGTTCCCAATGCACCCAGCGGCAAATTCGTAGCCGCCATAGACTCGGGCACGACATTAGCAACGTTACCCCCAGATATCCTCTACGCTCTCTACTCGCAAATCCCAGGAGCCACTGTCACGATCGACGACGACCAGATAAAGTTTGTTATCCCCTGCAACACCACCTCAGTAGTTACGGTCGTTATTGGGTCAGTGTCTTGATTTTTGACCATGTCTGCATCTATTGACTACGAGGATTCGTTCAGCGGTCGTCCATTTCCCATCCACCCCCTCGATTTATCTGAGCTTGATGAGATCGATGATCGCAACGCCACGGGAGTTTTCGGTTCAATCTGCGTCGGGCTGATCCAAGCCGCTGAACCCAATGAAAATTTGGATGCACTCTTCGGGGATATTTTCATGCGCAACTTTTACTCAGTGTATGCCTGCCTTTCCTTCATCCCCCAGTTATGAATAGTGATGGGAAAGTTCGGTTCAGTTCAGGTTCAGGGTACATTTTGCTGAACCCCGAACTCGAACTTCGGTTCAGGTTCGGCATTTTGCTGAACCTTGAACCTGAACTTGGGGTTCAGGTTTGGTTCAGGTTCGAACCCGTTCGAACCTCAATTTTTTGCGGCCCTCCAAATGACCAAAATTCAAGAGGTGATGGTGAGCAGGGACATTTTTTGTGATTTGGGGAAGGTGTTTTTGACCACTCGCAGAAAATCAGAGTGCTTGCTGCGTGGTTCAGACAAATCTGATGACAAAAAATGCCACCTCTGTTGTGGGGAAAATGTTTTGAATCCCAATAGGTTGACCAGATATTATCCTTATAACATCTGTCCCTAGATCAACAAATTCTGGAGACATATAAAGTGAGTATGGGAGGGTATTTGCCACCAAAAATCACTCAAATTTGGTCGGAATTCACCAGAATAAGGTACTTTTCGGTTCGGGGTTCGGTTCAGTTCGAATTTCTTTTCTCTGGCCCGAACCTTGAACTTGAACTTTGGTTCAGGTTCAGCAATTTCCCGAACCCTGAACCTGAACTTCGTGTTCAGTTCGGTTCAGTTCAGGTCCGAACCGGAAGGCTGAACCGAACTTTCCCACCACTAGTTATGAACGCATCCGTGTCTTAGGTTCAACTTCGGAAATGTGCAGGCAACATCGCCGGACGATAGTGCATCGATGCATTTTCTTTCCCTCACAGACCCTCATGCAGCTGCCGCAGACGTCCTGAACGTACGAATGGCACAGCTTGCGAACAAGACACCGGAATTTCAGGGTCTGCTTCCCGATTTCCAACATGCCCTGCCCGGCTCCACTTCGCCCAAATTCTCCCATACAAATAGTGGTGCACACCTTGCCAGCGATGCTGCAATTGCCGACGTATCCGGAACGGATGGCGAAACGGAAGCCAACAACGACTCTACTGTTCATAAATATGCACTGATCATAATTGGCATGGTCGGCGCGAACATCCTTGTCGTGTTGATTCTGGCTTTCATCGGCGTGGCGCTGTACATCAAGCGGGGTGGCATGAGCGGGACTAGTACATCAAGGTATACACCTGTGAGGTTCAGAGAAGAGGATCCACGCAAATCGGGAGCGTATGATGAAAGTCGGAGGTATGCGGATTGAGGCTTGAATTATCATTTAGCGTCCCTAGGCCTATTTATTTTGAAATGGACATTGTATCTTCTGAACTAGAGGTCTCCCTGATAGGATGATATCTTGACCTGCGGGGTTGATATAACTGCACTGGGGCTCTTTTCTGAAGCGTTAGTGCCCATGCCGTCGGCTGGAGGAATAGCGCATCTGTCGAGTCAAACGAATACTTATATTCAGCAACTGCAAAGGGAATCCGATACGATGGAAACAGCACCGACACATTATGTCGACTTGATTCTGATGTTCCAATTTCGAGGTTCAACAAAGTATCTTGCCCCGATTTTCTCCACCGCTCATCAACGACGCGTCGCCCAAGTTTGGCTCTCTTTGTCTGATGGCAGGACGTGTCTAGACTCCCTATGCTCGCCATAGGTAAGAATCCGTAGCAGACTAGTACTGGTTACGAGTCTAGGACGTGTCAACGGTCACATGGTGGCGCCTGTTCATGAATCACATTGATTTGATCCAGCGCCTATCCTAACTCGCTTTCGCCACACCTCCGCCACCCTCATGTATCTGCTCGGCGACGAGAAACGGCGCGAAGTCAACCTCGGAGGGACCTCTGGTCCCACTCACGCTGCTGTTATCGGCGAGGTAAAGACCTTGCGAAACCTACGACAATCCCAGAAGCTCCGGGCGGATAGTGCTGTGCGTCTCCAAGCTCTATGGCGCGGTATTTCATGCAAACGGCTCGTCCAATCTCAAATGAGAGCTGCCTTTGAACGCGACATTTTGGGAATCAATGGCCTCAGATATCTGGCTTTGCTTGGGGACGAAGAGATGCACACAAAGTGGTCTACTGCTGTGCTGTCGGGCAGTGAAGGTACCGCATTCGTCGTTTTTCAATCCTTTCATATCATCATATTATCGTTGAGGAACTCTGTTCTCCCTTGCTCAAGGCCCATTTCGGGAGAGCTGGCTCGTGTTAATACGCAAAGTAGCCTTATTTCTCATAAATTCTGCGGCGAAAGGGCCAAGGTGACTGTGCTATATGTCTGAGACAAATTCCACATGCTGAATCTTCACAGTCCATTCAGGCAATCTTATTTAGAAATTCTGCGCCGGCTCCTTGTCCCAGCCAACGTGAAGCCACATCTGCAGAACTTAACTGAGCCGATACTGGTCTCCATTGCTTGTTATTTATACAGTCGCAATTTTTCTGGATTGATTTCGAAGTGTATTCGTTCAATAGTCAGTTCACATTGATGCCTTACGGATTTCCTCATGCTAACCCGTTATTAGTCCGTCCAGTCGAAAACGGATCTGTGTCTTCCCCCGCTAGTGTCGTTAGTCACCGCTCCGTTCCAGATATATCCCGACACGTCTTCTCAATACGCAGAAGTATTTACACTTGTGGTGATTAATATTCTAACCATCCCGCTTCTGCCAAATCGAATACCTCTCGCTTCTCTCACGGCGCTGTCCTCCGGCCTCCCGTTGCCCGCCGTCCGACTGCTCGATCAATCCTACCCATTCCTCGCTGTTATTGGGCCAGAAGGCGCACTACACCTCATGTCCAATCTTCTCGCCTTCGCTCCGGCGCGCTATGCGAAAATGCCTGCTGATGCGCTCAATGCGTATCTCCGCCTCATCAGCGCACTCCTCGGCAGCCTATCCAAAAACATACTCGATATCGCCGCTCCCAGTTCAGCTGCGCTGTATCTCGATAGCGACTCTGATTCAGACGAGGATGGAGACAAACCAGCGTTAATTAAGCCGTCAATTGACATCGACCCACGAACGCTGAAGCGGTTGCAAACCCTCCCCTCTGCAGGGCACCTCGAGACGCTTCTCCGGCTTACCTGGAATACCAAGGCGCTGATCGGGTTCATCATTGCGCTCAGTGGAGCCTGGCCGACAAAGAAGACAGATGTAATGGCCGCAGTTCTAGCTTATCCCGGCGCCGGGGCTATGTATGTCACTCAGATATACCATGAACACATACGGGACAGCGTTATTGGGCAGAGAGGTCACGAGAGCCAACTTACCGGTGCGTCGTGTGTTGGCATTCGCGCTCACAACTCGTAATCCATTTCCGATTCTATTTGCAGACCCTGCCAATGCCGCTCTGATCCCCGCATTCGTCCTGCTCCTCGAGCTATACACGCAAGCACTGGCAACAATGGGCGATGATGAGTTTTTCTCTTTCGCCGGTACTGAAATGGGACCGCCAACCGCTACGTCATCCGCTGCGCAGAACCCACTGAGCCTGGATGATCTCATCCTCTTCAGTCGGCAGCTGCTGCGCGTCGTGTGGGCGCTATATTTCAGGCTTACCTCCGATAGTAAACTCTCAAACACGACAGCAACGGGTCGTCCTGTGCGCGGACGGAGTGGACAGACGGAGTGGGTTCAGCTGCGTGATAAATCCGTCAAATGCCTTCTTGCGATCCATGCAAGGGAGTGAGTGTTCAGGTTAAGCTTTTCGCAAGTAAGCTCACGGTGGCGTCATTTAGTTCTCGACGCCCATTTACACCCGAGGGCCATTGGCTGGAATGCAGCAAACAAATTAATCTCCAGGCCTTTGTAGAGGTCGCAGCGTGCGTTTTGTCATTTAACTAAGTTTTTAACAAGGGGTGCTCAGACAGATTATACAGGCGCGAAGAAGAGCAAATCGCGCACGCGACGGAAGAGTTCTCTCCCCGCGAACTCGCATACTTCTCCCCGCGGCTGGGGATCCTCCACAATACCCCGTTCGCGATCCCGTTCTTCACTCGCGTCACGATCTTTCAACGGTTCATCTCAACCAACAAGGCGGCGGTCCGCTCGAACAGACACGGTAGAGACAACCCGAAGCTCACCATACGGCGGGACCACCTAGCGCAAGATGGCTTTGAGCAACTTCGGGATGTGGATCTGCGTGGCCACATATCGGTGGCCTTCGTTGACAAGCTCGGGATGAGGGAGTGCGTCGACTATTATCTTATTTTATGCCGCAGCTCGATACCCATCCTTCTTCATTTATTTACAGGGGTAATGCGGGACATCGCGGGCTGTACAAGGAATTTTTCACAGCGATATGCAAAGAGGTCTTCGACGCGGAGCGCGGACTCTGGTTTTCCAACGAGAAGCATGAGATCTATCCCAGTCCCCGGAGCAACGCCCGGAGTCGTGAATAGCACTCGTTCTCCGCTCGTATCTATTTCTCTGACGGAATCTTTTTTTAGCTGAAAGCCTGAAGTGGTTCCGATTTGTCGGACGTATACTAGGAAAAGCAATCTACGACGGAATTCTGATTGATTTCGCGTTTGCGGGATTTTTCTTGGCCAAGGCGAGTAATGAACCAGTTACTCAGTATCTTCCTATTGTGACGCACACGTTCGCAGTGGCTCGGGAAACAAGGTTATCTCGATGATCTGGCGTCTCTCGATCCGACTCTGTACAAAGGTCTCATATTCTTGAAACATTTCTCTGGCGACGTGGAGGATTTGGCGCTTAACTTCACTGCGGACGTTGAAGGCGAGTCAGAACTCATATATTCCAGCCACGATTAATTAACCGATCATGCTTAGACGCTGGGACGACACGAACGATTGAGTTGCTGCCCGATGGCACAAATATGGCAGTAACGAAACAGAATCGGCTCCAATATATCTATCTCATCGCACATTTCCGGTTGAGCCGGCAGATCAAACCCCAGAGTGAGGCATTTTTCGAGGGCTTGTCGGAGATTATTGATCCACGTTGGTTGAGGTGAGTCTATCGTACACTCGCTTCTTCTCATTCTGTCTGACACCGACAGGATGTTCAATCAACAGGAACTGCAAGCGTTGCTCGGCGGCGCCGATTCTGGAATTGACATCGATGATCTGCGAGCACACACCAGATATGACGGTGTGTACAGCAACACAGTTGTTGACGACAAAGAGGATCTCGAAAATGACCATCCCACCATCACTGCATTCTGGAATGTGCGTCCCTCACATCGTAGTCAGTTTTACCAAGTCCATCTCCCATTAGGTCGTACATACATTTGATCAGAAACAGCGTCGTGCATTGTTGCACTTTGTGACCAGTTGCAGTCGACCACCCTTGCTGTGAGGTATTTCTTCCTCTGCTCTCAAACGATCCTCATTGGCTCTTTATCTCCAGGGGCTTCAAGGATCTACGTCCAAGCTTTACCATTCAGGATATGGGCGATACGCCGGAGCATCTCCCTGGTGCAGCCACATGCAGTAATCTTCTCTTAGTAAGTCATCCGTCTGGAAGTTCGGTTCCTTTGTGTCAACGCAGAACTGACGCGATTCAGCTTCCCCGCTATACAGATGAGGAGATTCTGAGAAACAAGCTCCTCGGTGCCATCATGGCTGAATCGGGATTTTGATTTTTTTATTCTTGGATTGTGATGGTTCTCTCTTTCTTGTATAATCACCGGTCGGTTTCGACACAGACATAGAACAGATATGTGTTGAACATCGGTTTTCGACTGAGAACAACAGACGAATTGAATTTCTCGGGAAATATCAACGAACTTTTCGGATTTTTCAACAAGTGCAAAGAACACAGCTCTGCACAGCCTCGTATTGATCGACTCAAGACTCTTACCACCACCACCGAATCCCTCTATTCCGGGGTTTCTGGCTCAGAACTGCCTCTTCAGTCTCTCTCCGAAACCCCAATCATGTCCATAACCATCGAGGATCCCGATCTTCAGCATTCGTCAGACACACAGGAGTCGTACCTCTCGCAAGACGACTCGGACGATGCAATTCCATCCAATCCGAATCACGACGGCGACCAAACTTCCCCAACCATCCCGTCCTCAAAATGCATCATCTATATCACATCTCACGGACATCGCTTCGGGCCGTTTACACATCCATCGATTACATCCGGAGTACTACATCAAATACTCCTCCAGTACGACCTCCGCTCGCTTCCAAATCCGCCCAAAAATGTTCGGGCCCACCAGACGGGCCTTCACAAATCACTGAGGGAGTGGTTTTTCTCCCGCCCCGAGGCAGTCTCAAAGATGGAGGAAGTGCAGGCAGACATCGACGCCGCTATCACAACAATTACGACTTACCCGGCGGAAATCTATGTCCTTGTCTTTTGCGAGATGGGAAAGCACCGAAGTGTTGCATTTGTCGAGGAACTTGGCCGGCACTCGTTCTTCATCAGTCACGACACGGGATCCGAGAAATGCAATGTTGAGGTGCGGCACCGGGATGTGGCTCGCGGGAAACATGAGGCTCGCGGAAGCAGTAGAAGACAACGCGAGGAGCGACAGGGATCGTAGGACTTGGAGGGAGGTTCAGCGTATTTCATTCTCATTCCAATCCTATTTTTTCGTATTCATTCTCGGGCGACGGTGGAAGATCTGCATATTGATCCACGTCAACGTACAATCGGCGTTGAAGCCGGCTATGTCTGTATCTCCGTCTACAGTCATCTAACCCAACAAAGCTTATTACGCTCGCTTGCCGCATTAGGGTTCTTGATTAGGGTTCACCGTCTTTTACAGGTGCTCCGCGCATGCCAATGGATTCAATTCATCGAGCTAGACAGTTGAGTGCGACAATACGGAGCAGTACGCCCTCATGATCAGTCTTGGCGTCAGCTCCATACATGGTCAGCAAAGCAGCGATATATAATTAGTGTGAAGATATCAACAAAAGGACCTGATCCACGCTAAGCGGTTGCGGCCGCTCCAGTGCGGAAGCCGGTCAATTTAGTTCAAATTTGGTTTGATTCCCGACGCCTCCTGCTAGTAGTCTTGAGGGATGCGTGTGTTTTTGTAGTCCGGAAGGAAAGCCGACGGAAGGTGGCACACCCTCAAGGGCGGCAATACCACGAATAAATCATGTGTTGCAAGGCTGTGCAGTCAAGATCTACTGTTATTGTAGCTGGACAATCCACCCGCAAGTACCACTAAATTTACAATAGTAATATAAAGGCTATACATCTGAACTAAAACATCAAGTCAGATAGGTGAAAGGCACAATAAGACAATCACTTACTCATAGTCAGAGGTCTCATCGTCCTCAGAAGAGTCACCGCCATCACTCCAACCCTCCTCATCGGAACTAGCATCCATCGTCCAACACCGCGACTCGGCGGCCCTGACGGATCGGAACACCTGGAACAGTCTTGCGACCTCCGTCCAGGGTCGATTTGCATCCGTATCCGGGCGGTGCCCGAACGCGATGGCGGCAAAGACGTTCGAGAGGAACGCGGCAACCAGCGGCGGACTGCTGATGGGTGACGGTCCGGTGTGGAAGTACGAGAGCATATGCTGCGGGCGTGTTTTTCGTTGGCGGGAGAATCGGGGGACGGGGTCGGTGGCGTCCACGGCCAGCTGCAGGGAATGGAGCTGTGGGCAGTGTTCGGCAAGATAGACGATGGATCGGAGGGTTGTACGTGGGCGGCGGGGTGTATCGCGCTCCCCGCCGAGTTCGAGGATCTCGAGGCATGGCCATGATGTGGCCATCTGGTGTATCGTCGCATCATCGAGGTCAAATCCGAAGCAGGGGTGAAGGAGGACTTTCACGAGGCTGCTGAATGTGAGTAATGACGCCAGTGTGCGCGGGCCAAGAATGTATCTGTTAAGCAGGCTGACGGGAAGGGAGGGGAGGTTATTGGTGCGTTGGGAAAGGGATAGGGAAGTCAGATGAGGGCGTGATGGAAGGCGCTCGAGCGCAGCCAATGACACTTCCCAAGCCTCCGAGACGGAACAACCCTCTGCGTTGATGTGCAGCTGTCGAAGTTCCTCGGAAGAGACGCCTGCAATGAGCGAAAAGGCCGATTGAACGGTGTCGGAGGAGATGTCGATGTGTTGTAAGGCGGGAAAGTGTTTGGAGGGAGTGATCATGGCAAGGGATTTGTAACAGACCGTCGGCGGTACGTATGATTGCATCTGGAGGTCTTGCAGCTGGGGCAGGTTCGCAATGTGGGTCAGTGCGCCCTCATCCAGCGAAACGACGGTCAATTTCTTGATGAATTTCCACGCGGATACGGCGCTTGATATAACTCGAACACTGGCAGGAGACGGCGGCACATCGACGTGAATGTCTGTCAAGTGGGGATGTGACAGTCGGAGGGTGGAGAATAGCGAGAGATCCGGTGTACAGTCCTGGAGGACAAGAACTACGGTGACGAGAGTTGGCGGCAGAAAGAGACGGCAGAAGGGAAAGTATCCATCATCCTCGATTGTCCACGACAGAACGCGTAGGTTTGGCAGGAGGAATGGTTCTGGCGCCGAGAGTTCGAGCGCCCGAAAGAAATTGGCATCGAGTTCTGCAGACTCGATGGCCAACTTTTTCACGCGATGGTCGTACATTTGTACTCGCGTCCAGTCGTCCGGCGTAATAGGCTCTAGCAGGCGCTGAGGAAAGAGGAGACGTTGACGATGAATCCGAAGCGAAACAGACAGCGGTGCTCACCAGGGTCCGTCCCTTTTTCTCCAACACTTCTTCCCATATATGCGGTGGGAGGCATTTGACCAGCGGTAGGAGGCTTTTTTGGGTGTGCCAGATGGCGTCGAGGGCGGTATCGCGCAAAGCTTGGCAGGTCCGCGCGAGGGACACGAGATTTCGCCTGCTCGTCTGGTCGCATATAGCCTGTACCACCTCTGAGATCTGAAGACAACGATGCATAGTGTGGGCAAATACCAAATGTCTCGCTGTTCATGGTCAGGTTTTTGAGTGCTTACTCAGATCATTTGTGAATCCTGGGGTTGCCCCGCGATCCGCACGAAGGCATGCCACGAAGGCGTGTCTATCAAAAATAAACGGGTGAGCCAGCAGGCTATGGCGTCGGTCAATAAAATACGGAGCGACTCGAAGGGGTCAACCCAATTCCAGCATCAATGATTGCCGCACAATTCTTTGCTGGCCGGTAACGACTTCGTTCAAGCCGTGCGGCGGCCGCAAGCTGAGTGTCCATTTAAGCAGCGACTCTTCCGACAAACGAGTGTCGCACTGGAAGTCGACGCTGAAAGGTGGCACACTAAGACACTGTCAGGTTGGTTGAATCGGTGAATGATATCGCAAATGGTTGCGGCCGTAGTGATTGAGGACCTACATTTGTAAGTGTCGTTACATATACAGCTGTCGTACCATACGGATACCTCATGACAAACAACGGCCGCAGATAGCTGGTTCAGGGCCAGCCCTCCATGAACGGTCGCGATTCGACGTCCTCAGCAGTTCTTCCCGCATCTGCACGCCCGGGCCCCGTGTTCCCCGCATGCATGCATCTGCCTACCGCTATTGATCCACGCAAGAATGGGCCGTCGAATGTGCTTCCGCGTATTCGGAGAACAGTAGAGGTGAACCGCTTGCTTTTCGGAGATCTGAAACTAGCCACGGACGGATATGACAAGGTGATTTGAAAGGTTGAAAGGAAAGAGCGGAAAGGGAAATGTCAGTGTACATTAACGGAAATGCCAGGTTACATCACCACAGTGGAGCATCTTCCGCAGCACTTACTAAGTTGCTTACAGTCTCGAAGCTGTCCGTTCTAAACGCCACCCGTTTATTTTGTCTTGATGGAAGAAGGTCTTCACCAAATCCGTTCAGGTGAAAACGCAGGCTCTTGCCGTAGCCCCTGCGAGTAGTACGGCGGAGACGTTTTTTCAGGGAGTATCGACTCGGAACAGGCAATGCCGGAAACGTGTGCTTGCGGTCGCAATCAGGTCTTCGCGGCGAGGACCGTCAATTCTTGAGTTCCAGACTAGTATTGAGGCGGGAAAAAAAGCAAAAAATGTCTGCGAGGTATCGGCCCAGAGATTACTGGTGAATTATCGAGTCGATGAGGATCCAGACCATCCCTGGACCCTGGCAGGCCATACGGAAGGCACTGATTACAGCCAAGCTCCACACATGGGTAAGTTCGCCGCTCGAGAAGGTGACCAGCCGACAGTGTATACATAGCTCAGTTCCTCTGCCGACTTTAAGTTGACGAAGCGGTGATAGAAGTAGAAAGAGAAAATCGGCAAGTGTTTCAAGTGTAGGGTTATGTAAGGTTCTGACTCAGCTGCTCTTTGTGATCACATTGAACATCAGGTAAAAACTTGGGTCAAAAATTCCGGTTCTGGAAGGTGGAGGTGTCATTCATTTTTCGTTTCTCGCTCAGCTTCATTTTCTTAGCGTCCACTAAAGGTCCGGAAATGTTCAATTGTTTACTTCAAGTGCTTCAAGTTGAAATGGTTCTTTTTTTCGTCAAAGCAC